>JAOXJP010102898.1:0-14336 GCA_025762735.1 Platanus orientalis | reverse complement strand
TTATCTCAATTAACTATGAATAAAAGGCATTTGACACATTTTGAGCCTCTTCCAAACCTACATAGTAGGTTTATACAAATATTCATAGACATAGATGAAAGGTAATATAATTCTTGTATTTGTTAGAACTAAAATACCAGTAAACAAGATGTCGCAACGATTGCTACACCAGTCGCCACAGAGAGATCTCCAGAAGCAAGTGGAAGATGAGGTTTGTTAACCTAAATGCACACAAAAAGACTAAGATACAAGGAAGAGGTGCAAAAAGAAATGAAGGTCAATGTGGTTAAGAGCATTGTATCAGGCTGATTCTTTGTCTTATTTTCAACCACATTGTACTAATGGGTAAAATTTCCTAATATTAAATTTGAATTCCATCTCCAATAATAGAAAAGAACAATGTATAACATGAATTGCATATATACCTTGTCGATTTCAATATCACACAATTGATTCACTCCCTCCACGTAAATTTGCATCAATAAATTTGCTACCATTGTCTGAAATAACAACATTAATTGTGTGATAAGAAATACCAATTCAAAAGGAATTTCACTCTTTACTTACCATTATTCCTTACCTTTAGTAGTCCCATAAAAAATGTTGAAGAGAGATCACCCATTGTTTCCAGTGGAAGAAGAGAAACTGATATTGTTGTTGCAACCTGATACAAAAGATTAACTCATTTTTATCATGCTAAGAAGCTCACTTGGTTGATCTAATGAAAGAAGAAGTAGTCCAAAGAGTGAGTGAAGGGAACCCACAAAATAAGATAAACCAGTAGGACCAATAAACATGAATATTGCACTTAATTTCTTCGAAATATTAGTCCAAATGTTTCTTTGATGACCACCATCCGATTTTGTAAGCAAGTCATGCTCTAATCTATGTTCCACCAAAGGCAGATTCTCAAAGTTTTCTTGATTGCTGGCTAAAACTGAGAATCTTGGTGAACAATATCCAAAGCTTTGCAAGGCATGATTTCCATTCAAAATAGTATGTTCTTGATGCACCGGAACTTGAAATGGGACCAAAAAACCTACATAAATGTGTAAATTTATACATCAAAAGCCAAATAATAGTGTAATTACTTAATTATTAAATAATGCATTACTTCTTTTACATATGTATGATTGTGTGGGAATGTTATTTCATGTCACATTTGGTGATGACATAAGACCCTTAAGCCTCAATGTAGAAAGACCATGTGTTGGAATTATGTGTCCTAACAAATCCATTTACTTAAAATAAAGGTATTATTGTTTGTTCATTCAATTAATAATAGAATCTTTTATTTCATCACCACATATATTTATCACATTAAATGAGTAATTATTTGATCTCATAAGATAAGATATGCGGCCCTCGTAGGATTTTAGACACATTGGAATGTGTAGAGAGATTTGATAATCCAATTCTTGTAGACCTGAAACTTTACCACTATGGGTAATGCAAGACACTTCACTTATATGGTTGTAACATGTAGAGTTTCCATATGATGGAGTGACGTAATATCAATCACTAAAGTAAGACTCTAAGCTTATATGTGGGTGCATTATGTAAATGCACTAAAAGGATCCATTATAAACACACATCATAAAACTTCACTGTCAGGATTAGTGCTGTTCAAATTTAGAACCTTGTCTATAGACCTAAGGGTTTAGTCTTTCTCTAAGTTATCTTGTCGGTTGTTTTGAGCTATTAACCGATACTGCCAAATTGGTGGCTATATCATGGTTAGTTTAGATAGCCTACATGACACTTGAGAGGGAGAAAATTTCGAACAAGGAATCGACTGCCCTTAAGTGGGAGATACATTCAATTTAGGACATACTTGATATGATTGGACAAGGATATATGCTACTAATGGTTTTGATAGAGTTTTTCAAATGACTTCTAAATTACTTTATTATGATAAAAAAGTTTATTTTGAAAATGTTTTATCAAATAAATGTCTTAGATGTCCAACCGATTCATTAATTTCCTAAAGATCATTTCAATGACCAAAGGAGCTAGACAATGATTAATTTATCATCCCAAAGATCATTAAAGAATATTATGTAGTGGAGGGTCATATTTGTAAGGAAGAGCTTCATTGCTATTTTCTTATCTTTGGGGTATGGTTTAAATGTGTTATAGGAAATTATTGAAATTAGAGGTGTGCCAGTTTGTAATGTTAAAAGATATAGTCACCTTCATGCTATTTTGACTAAAATTAGGGTCAACTGAACCCGACAACCTAAAAATGAGAAGCTCATTAGGATCCCAAACCCCTTAGGAAGCCTTAGCAAGGATTCCATTTCTTCAGAACACTTACTAAAATCAGATAGTGGGTCTATACTCAACTAAAACATCATGGCAGTCCACAAGTTTTAAGCATGGTATTTTCAAAGTTTAGAAGTAAATTAGATATAAAAAATCTAGAAATGTATGTAGTTATAATTTACAACAAGACTCGATGGATAGTAATTATCTATCTAATCAAGGTAGACACAATTGATTCATGTAGGAAGATGTTTTGTTTAGTGGGATTAGGTTTTGATGATCACTGGAGATATTCATTCATTTATCAATCCTATGGTATTTGAGGGAGTCATAGCATTGTCAAAAAGTGATCATAGTATTAGTCAATAAATATTGGATGGTTGATATGCATATTTGATGATGAATGGATGTTTTTATTTGTGTAGAAATTAACATGGAAACTTTCAACGTACTTTTTGAGATTATTAAAGATAATAAATTGAATAGAAGAAACTTCATAAATTGGAAGAGGAATCTAAAAGTACTCATAACAGGGTTCTTCTTCTTCTTTATTACCTTTTATATTTATATTTATTCTTCCTATTACATAAAGAATCATCCCAATTTAAACATCCATATATTCCCATAACATCCTAGTAGAAACTAATCAACAATAATTATATCAATCTCAAGTGCAGTAGAAATGTAATCAGATATAAGATATTAACAATGCATCGTAATAGTGTCATAATCTCCAACTCTATCAAATCCATAATGTCCCACTAAACATCATCAACATGACCCTCCAAATCGGTCAACATAATATCCATGCCTCATCAACTACAATATCAAAGAATACTAGATTGACAGTCAAAGGAGAATCCATGTTTTAGGTACGTAACAATCTAAATGCAAACGGAAAGCAAAAGATAACAAAAGACTAGGATCCCTCGCCCTCAAGAATCTCTTCTTGGGCTGAACCAACAAAAAAGGGCACTCAAGATGAACATCCATCTGAAATGGTTTTAAAACATAGGTAAGCTATAAATCTATGACAAAACATACAAAATGTCCTGCGGAGTAAATCGAATCATGCATGAGTACAACTCAATAATCAATTGTAATCATGTAGAGCATGTATAAACTGAAACTAATCATACTAATCATCAAGTCTAATAATAGATTTTAAACAAGTGATCACAACTGAGACGTATAGTGTATGAATCATAGAGGTAACATGCATGACGTACAATGAAAATGCTTATTTTAAAATACTTAACCATAAATAGGCTTGGGCACCCCTTGGGTGGGCTGCCTTAGCTAATAGATTCCAAAACAAATGCATGGTTAAAAGGTAACCAATAAGGTCTTTGAACCCATATAACCTAAGGAAGGTCTCTAAAACCAAACTTGTTAAATCAAATCAAATCTAACTGAATCGAATCAAATCAAAACAAATCAAATCATTAAACCCATGTAGGGTCTCCAAAACAAAATCTCATCAAATCACATTAATCCGAATCAATCAACACATATGGGGTATCCGAAACTAAATCTCATCAAATCACATCCATCAACCCACATAAGGTCTCCGCTTGCCCAAAGGCCAACCCCTACGGGGTCTCCAAATAGATGTAGCCCATAAAAATACCCTATGACATCAAGGATATAGCCCTCAAAAATCCCCTAGGGCATCAATGGTGATCACTATATTTGTATCCCAAATGGAAGGGTCTATAGCCTGAAAAAATCTCCAAGGGCATTAAGGGTGTAGCCTGCAAAAATTCCCCTAGGGCATCAAGGGTGTAGCCCACAAAAATCCCCCAAGGCATCAAGGGTTTAGCTCGCTGTAAATGTAAATGTTGTGAAGTTCCATCTATTGTAAAATACATGTAATGTATAGACTAGGATATGTCTTGGGTCCAAGCTACATGAAGTTCATATCCAAAGGCCAAGAAGTTTCCAAGAGATCAATTCAAGAACATGCGAAGTATCCCGAAGGGTTCATGCCTCATTCGAGCTCACAAAAGGTAAATGAGGTAAGGTAATAAGGCTAAAATGAACCAAAGCTCCCAAAGGAGCATAAGAGGGTCTATGGAGATCATCGGACCTTAGAGGAGCAATCCTAAGCTATTTGTAGCCTTTCCAAGGCTTTTTAAGGATTCAACAGATTAGCCAGATCGATCCTAAATCAAGCCAGAGGGTTCTAACTCGAGCCTTCACTTACTGGATTGATCATAGATCAAACCAACAATTCTCTGATTTTGTTTTCTAATAAAACATCGCTCAAAATGTTGGTTTTGGCTCGAGCCACCTCATACAAGCTCAATCCTTGATCGATTTGGATGATATAGGATCGAGCTACAGTGCCCAGTTCGAGCCAATGGGAACCAAAATTTGAAAATCCATTCCAAATCAAATGCTATGCCTATTTGACTGCTAGGGGTTGTTCCAAATCGATAGATAAGACTTATTCTCATCCAATATAAAAAGAGATGAGCTCCAAAGAGCTCTTTAATTTTTCTTACAAAAAGTTGGAAAATATTGAGAGACTCCACTCCTTATTTAACTCATATCTCTCCTATGAACATAGACTAGAAAAATCATATCCCAAGACCATTCTCTCTTTCTATCTACCCTTGCTAAGAAAATCTTCAAAGAGGAAGACATCAAGGGTTGTCCATTGAGAAACCCTATTGAAGAACCTTATGGGAAAGCTAAGGCACACTTGCTCAACAAGGAGCAACCCACCGGTGAAGGCTCTACAAACTTGAAAACCCCACTAGAAGCTTTGGGGTTTACCAATCACTTCAAGCTCAACAAGGAGCAACCCCAACTTGTGTGAAAAGAAAAAATAACCTTCAAGAGGTAACACTTGCTTTAGTATTTTTATTTTAAATACTTAAGACTTTACTACTTCCATTAGAGACATCGGAAGTATAGACCTCTCCCGCTGAGGCACCGGGAGTATAAACCACACTCACCGGAGATACCGAGTGTCAGTAGCTTGCTAGACAAGTAGTAGGTTTTATAATTTTAACCTTTATTGTATTCTCTCAATCTTAATAAAATTATTGTAGCTCGGTAATGAGCTTTGACAGTGGACATAGGCCGTTATGCCAAACCACTATAAATCTTGTGTTATGGATTATTTGTGTGATTGCTTGTGTCTTTACATCCAAAGCCATATCCACTCTTGCATGTCATCTATTTGACAAAATTCCTAAGTAGCCACATTGTTGGCACATACACACTAACTTTAATTCAAAAGAACTAAAATTGAATTAAAATCAATCTTAATAATCAAAAAGGGCTAAAAAATTTAGAAATCCTATTCACCGCTCCTCTAGGATAACCTACAGGGTATTTCAATTGGTATCAAAGCCTAGGTTACTTATATGGGGATTAACAACCTGAGTCAGATCCTAGCAAAAATCCTAGAACCCTAGATTGCTAAGGAGGACACTGGTGGTATGTCTATTACCACACCTCCATTTGTCAATGGAAATGACTATGGGTATTGGAAATATCGCATGAAGATTTTCCTAAATGTGTTTGACCATAGAGTTTGGGGAGTAATTATAGATGGCTATACACTTCTTGATAGATCATGTAGCGAGTGGACCACCGCCAAGGCAGAATCTCATAAGTTTTAACTTTAGAGCCCTAAATATTATAACTAGTGGTTTATCCCTAAATGAGTTTAGGAGGATAGCTCATCTAAAGACAGTCAAAGAAGCATGGAAGCTTCTCTCGGTCACTCATGAGGGAACAAGTGATGTTAAAATGTCAAAGCTTCAAATGTACCTTGCACAACTTAAAGCACTTAGGATGAAGGAAGATGAAGAAGTCTCCCAATTCCATATCAAATTGTCCAACTTGGTTAATGTTATGAGGAGTCTAGGAGAGGGCATTCCGGAGTCAAAAGTACAAAAAGTCCTTAGGTAACTCCCTAAAAGGTTTAGACCTAAAGTGACCATAATTGAGGAGAGCAAGGACCTTGAAACTATCAAATTAGAAGAATTGATAGGCTCCCTTCAAACGTTCAAGGCGGCTATTAAGGTTACTACCAAGAAGAAGGGCATTACCCTCAAGGTAGAGGAACCTTCCGGATCCACGAAGGATTTAGATGACGACTTAGCCTTAGTGGCTAAGAAGTTCAAAATGTTCTTTTGGAGGAATGTAAGGGATTACTCCAAGAAAAAATTAGTAAGAAAATCCTTCCCTAATTATAGGAAGAAGGATTTCTCTAAGGAACCTCCCATTTTTTATGAGTGCAAAGGGATTGGTCATATTGTCGAGGATTGTGGCAATAAGATAAACAAGTTCAAGCCAAGGGGTAAGGCCATTGCTGTAACTTGTGATGATGACTCTGAAGAGTCAGAGAATGAATCTCAAAGTAGCGTGGAAGGGGGCTCACAAGAGATTAAAGCCTTTATGGCTTTCAACACTCTTAGGAGTTCACTTTCAAATGCTAGTGACTTTAGTAGTGAGGATGAAGGAGATGATCAAGAAGTGGATGAGACCTATGATGCACAAGACGCCTTCTATGATCTCTTCATTCAAAGTATTAAGTTGGAAAATAAGAATAAACAAATTAAGAGGGAAATCAAGGAATTAACTAAAAAGTCAAAGTCCCTAGAAGACACCATCTCTATCCTACAACAAGAGTCTTCTATGGAAAATGAAAAAAAAATAAGAACTCCAAAGAAAACTACTTGCTCCTATGTGCAAAGGAAGAAATGAGCCTAAAAATAGTAGAACTAGAAAAGAAGCATAGTGAAGCCAAAGTATTTCTAGGTCTAGAAAAGGATAATAGAAAGAATGAAAGAAAAAACTTCTTGAGGATAATATAAAATTATCCAACAAGGTTCTTGAGCTAGAGGAGAAGCTCAAAACTGTAAAAGAGGAAAAGGGTGAGACCAATAGTGATGAATAACTCATCTAAGAGTTAGGAGACCAAGTCAAGACCTTGAATGAGAGAAACAAGGCTCTAAACATGACTTGTGCACATCTTAGAAGGAAATCTCTTGAGTACCTTAAGAAAATCAATGAGCTTGAGGAAGTCCATTTCCATGCTTACATAAGGAAATGGCAAATTTGAGAAGATGCTTGAAATAGGCAAGGATTATGGGGGCATGATGGGACTTGGATACAATTCCAAAGTCAATGCCTTACCTTCCACTCAAAGGCCTATGAATGCATTTATCAGAGCCAAGCGAAAGGCTCAAATATCTCCACATACCCCCCACAAAGGTAAGGAGAAAGTGGACTACAAAAGACCTTATCAAAGGTTAAGGAAGAGAGAGAAGAACCAATACACCTTACTCAAAGGGAATGCTCCTATGAGTCAAGGTAAAACTTAAGAAAGATTAAAGCAATCCCAACCTTGGTCCTATGCACAAGTGGTTAGGGGTAGACCCCAAACCAATCAAACATCATTCTCTAGAGGATTCCAAAGAAATACCTCTACATCTAGAGGATTCCAATGGAATGCCCCCACTTCTAGGATGACCAAGGGGTAACCTAGAAGTACTCAACAATCCTTCTATAATGAACCCTCTAGAAGGAAACAAACACAATCTTATACCTCTGAAAGGCCACAATTCCATTGTTATTATTGTGGTTTGGAAGGGCATATAAAGGTGGATTGTAGGAAGAGGACAAATGACATTAAATCACAAAGATTTCAATCTTTATGAAAAATCATAAAAGGGAAAAATGTTAACATGAGAAACTATTTTCAAAATATTGAAAATAGGAACCTTCAAAGAAAGAAGGACATTTTCCAACACCAACATGCTAGAAAGAAAACTTCTAAACCAACTTTGGTTAAGAAGAAATGGGTAAGGAAGGATGAACTAAAATGTTTAGTCATCCACACCGCGTTAAGAGCCAGAAGCTTATCAAGATGGTATCTTGATAGTGGGTGCTTAAGGCACATGACTGGTGAAAGGAAACTATTTGTCTAACTTGAGAAAAGTTAAGGTGAATGTGTCACATTTAGTAATGGAAACACCACAAAAACCCTTGGTGTAGGAACTATAGTTGCCCCCAATAGTCCTCCACTTACTAGAGCTCTTTATGTGTAAGGTCTAAAACACAAATTGGTTAGCATAAGCCAAATATGTGACAAAGGCTATACAGTCCAATTTGGAAAAGATGGTTTTGTAATCAAGGACCATGAAGGAGGTAAGATCCTAGTTGAGGGAATGAGGACAAGTGAAAATTCTTACGTCATAGAACCTTAGAAGCAAGAACCGGGTACTTGTCTCATATTTCAAAGAGATGAGATAAATATTTTGACATCAAAGATTAAGTCACCTCAACTTTAGGGATTTCATTAGGCTTAACAAAAAGGAAATAGTCAAAGACTTGTCTAAGCTAAGAAAAATTGACAACTCGTTGTGCAAAGGTTATAAAATAGGAAAACAAGCTAGAGTCCCACACATGAAAACTACTTAAATAAGGACCTCTAGAACTTCACCATATGGACTTAGCCGGTCCCACTAGAATAGAGAGTCTAAGAGGAAAGAAATATTTCATGGTAGTGCTTCATGATTTCTCTCAATTCACTTAGGTAGCATTCTTAAGAGAGAAATCTAAGGTTTCAATGAATTCTTAAATATTTGTAAAAAAAATCAAGTTAAAAATGAATTAACCATCAAGTGCATTTGAAGCAACCATGGAAGAAAATTTAAGAATCACAAATTCTCAGATTGGTGTGATGAGATGGGAGTGAAACATGAATATTTAACCCTTAAAACTCCGCAACAAAATGGAGTGCCTGAAAGAAAGAATATAACTCTAGTTGATATGGCTACCTCTATGCTTATAAGCAAAGACTTAACTAAAATATTTTGGGATGAGGCAATTAGCATTACCTACTATGTCTTCAACCGTGTCTACCATAGACTGGGAATGGACAAAACAACCTATGAGTTGCAGAATGGGAAAAAGCCAATTGTTAAATACTTTAAAGTATTTGGCAGCACATGTTATATCCTTAGGGATAAAGAACATTTTAGGAAATTTGACAAGAAAAGCAATGAGGCTATTTTCCTAGGATATTCCACCACAAGTAAAGTCTATTGTATCTACAATGAAAGGATTCTAATAATAGAAGAGTCAATTAATGTAGCGGTAGATGATCTTGACTTAACACAAGCATAAAAAGATCTACTTGTTGTGTTCTCAGATCAAGAGATAGAAACATCATCTACAAAGGAGATTGAAGGTTCTCAACAAGGCCAAGAGGAATTCACATCTCAACCAAGCTTCGAGGATGAAATTGAAGAAATTTAACCTTGTCCTAAGGAGAAAAGGCTTACCAAAGGGTTGTCTTAATGCGACATTCTTAGTGATCCAAACACAATAGTGAAGACAAGACGGCAAATAAAAAATATTTTAAGTCACTTTTGTTTCACCTCCAAGATAGAGCCCAAGAAAGACCCTCAGACAAAAACGTGATTGGAACTAAATGGATTTTTAAAAACAAGCATAACGAACATGGAATGGTAACAAGGAATA
The DNA here is from genome assembly GCA_025762735.1 of Platanus orientalis. Classification (NCBI taxonomy): domain Eukaryota; kingdom Viridiplantae; phylum Streptophyta; class Magnoliopsida; order Proteales; family Platanaceae; genus Platanus; species Platanus orientalis. Next base: position 4,562 of record JAOXJP010102898.1, on the reverse strand, counting down.
AGGCTAGACTTGTAGCCAAGGGGTATGCCCAAATAAAAGGAATAGGAGGTACTTGAAAGAATTAAACAAAGTGAAGTGCCCTGGGGAAAAAGTGCTCTTGGAAAACCCTAAAGACTGTTGTTTAGGACTGGGATCATGCCGGCCATCGGCAGCCGGCCAATGGCTCCAAAAAATGGAGGTTCCTCTTGGAGGAACTACTCCCTACAAAGTGGTGGTGTAGGGGTTGATGGTTTGTCTGGTATTTGTATAAGAGGCGGTGAGGCGGTGGGGGTATCAAGTGGAAGAGGTGATACTATTGATAACCCTAACCCTAACGAAGAGATGGAGACTGATGAGACTCCTAAATCTGCCACCAGGGATGATTCGATTCCTTCTGACGTTCATGGATCTGTAGGAAGAAATTTTGCTGGGATGCTGATGGGTACTGAGAAGGGTATGCCTAGTTCAAATGGTGTGGAGGATCTGAATGGAGATGGAGTTAGGATGGAACATGTTTTATCAAATGACGACTACTCCATTCATTCGGATGAAAGGAGATCCATTGGTTCTTTTCTTGGAGATCACTTGGAGATTGGAACAGATCATGTGGGTGCAGTAAACTCTAGGTCTGGGAATGATGAAGATAATCCTAATATCAGGGGGGTGGATCGTGTGCAAGACAAGAATAGATCTCAAGATGCTGCGATGGAGATGAATGTCTCGACGATCTTGTCTAAATCGGAACTGATCCGGTTAGTCATGGAGTTTGATGCGAACTGGAATTCTGATTATACTACTGAAGGTTCCACCATTAACAGGATCCATAACCTTGTTATGGTTGGAACAAAAAATGGTAGCGGCAAAACTGTTGGGAAGGAAAACGTTCTCATGCAGCAAGAAAAGGCCATCAAGGAGGGAATGACTGGTGTTGGTCAAGCCAAGGTGCAACCGTCTGGGTCTTGGAGATCACTGTTTGGTAACGTAGAGAGACACAATGATGACCTAAAATTATCGTACCATTAACCAATAATTTTGAATGAAGAAGTTGTGGCTATCTGTCCTCAATCCATTATTGAAAGGGAGGTGCTACGGTGGAATAATACTATTGTTGGGAATTTCCTTGGTCGAAGACCAAGCTATTCCTATATCAAATCAATGGTGGATAGAGTCTGGAAGCTGAAGGGGAGCATTGACATCACAATGTTAGATAATGAAATCTTTGTTTTCAAATTCAGTTGTGGAGAAGATAAGCAAGCGGTTCTTGAAGGGGGACCATGGAATTTCGGGAGGGTTCCGATGATTGTCAGAAGTTGGGACCCTTCAATGGAATTAAAGAAGGCTTTTTTTGATAAAATTCCTATTTGGATTATGGTACCCCACCTTCCGTTTCAATTTTGGTCTCCTGAAGCTCTTGGGATCATTGGGCGTGTGGTGGGCAAACCCATTTACACGGATAAAGTCACTATGAAAAAAAGAGAGACTTTCTTATGCTTGGATATGTGCGGAGGTTGATGCTGAACAACCACTGAAGGATTACGTAAAAATTGTCTGTGAAGATGGTAAGACAAGGGAACAAAAAGTGGCATACGATTGGCGGCCGCAGCGCTGTGATCTGTGTCTGTGTTTTGGACACACCAATGTTCAATGTCCGAAGCTCCCTAAAAAGAAACAAGTCTGGCGTGTGAAGGAGAAACAATAGGAACATGTCGCTGCTGAGAATGAAAATGCGACATCCCGTATTATTGAAAAATAAACTAATGTTGGGAAAATGCTTCTGTACCAACTGACACTTTTGTATGAAATCTGACCAGGAATCAATTCCAAATTATTGCAAACATGGGAGATATGGATATTTTATGTAATGGTGGAGATGAGGATATTACTGAAGTTTTGGGAGACAATGGTGGAGCGGAAGGGAATGCTGATGGTAACGCTGATGCTACTGATGATACTGTTTCTGCTGGGGATATGGCTGAAGCTGAGGTTGCTATGACTGATCGTGATTCTACTGTTGTTATTGATGATGGTGTTGGTAACATTGTTGCATTTAGTAATAACAGTGAGGCTGCTACTGATAAAAACACTGATGTTGTTGACAAGTTTGCTGCTAGAACAAGTAATGTTGTTGCTTTCTCTATTACCCCAGTTAACGCTGAAGGTAGGAATGATGCTTCACAAAACTCTCCAACTTAACGAGGTAGAAACAAGAAGAACAAGCATGGAAAAAAAAGTGGTGAAGGGGCTGGATGGGCCTGAGAATCTATTAAATCCTCATAGTTCTTGATGGTTAGTCTATTTACCTGGAATGCTAGGGGTCTTAATAGGTCTATTAAATAAAGAGAGGTAAAGGATATGTTGAAAGTCCATAAACAGGATATTTGTATTCTACTGGAGGTTAAAGTGAAGTGGTGTAAAATGGAAAAAATAAAAAAAAAGATCGTTCAGGGAGTGGGGTATTGAGGAGAGTTATGATGAACAAGGAAAAGGGAAGAATTTGGGTGTTATATAATGATGTTGCTGTGAGGGTCTGAGTGCTACAAAAATCTGATCAAATGATCACTTGCTTGTGTAAAATGAAAAACAACAATTTAGAATTTTTGTGCTCCACTGTATATGCACAAAATTCTCAAATTGTTAGAAGCAATTTATGGAACAAGCTGGATCAATTTAGGGGTGCTGATGTACATTGGCTTGTTGCTGGAGATTTTAATTGTATTTGCTATGCCCATGAAAAAATTGGAGGCGACTGTCCGGATTTTTTAGCCATGTCTGATTTTAATAATTGTCTTATGGAAGTTGGGCTAAATGATCTCAAATGGTGGGGCAACAAATTCACTTGTTGGAATAAGTAGATTGGTCCTGGGAAAATTGAATGTAAATTGGATAGAGTCTTGGTGAATAATTCGTGGCTGTCATTGTTTCCTTGTTCTGACACTAATTTTCTACTCTCGGGTATTTTTGACCATTCTCCAAGCATCACTACTATGGGGAGGATGCCTAGAGGTAAGCCGAAACCATTTAAATTTTTTGACATGTGGATTGAACATCCAACTTTTCTTGATGTGGTGAAAGATTCTTGGATGATTTCTGTGGATGGGAATCCTCTTTTTCAAGTGGTTCAAAAATTAAAAGCAACCGAGGCCAGGCTCAAGGAGTGGAATAGAACTATTTTTAGCATGATTGATCCTCAACTAAAGCATGCCAGGGAGGAATTATATAAGATCCAAGATGCTTGTCGGCAGAATTGGGATGATAGTAATCTTGCTGTAATGGAAAATGAAGTAGCTGTTGAATATTCTAGAGTTTTAGAGTTGGAAGAGAGCTTATTGAGACAAAAATCAAGAGTTCAATGGTTGGAACTTGGTGATGCTAATAACTCCTTTTTCCATAGATCCTTGATGGTAAGAAGGAACAGGAATCAAATTAACCATATCCAAAAAGAGGATGGTTCTTTTATGCAAGAGGAGAATGAGATTAGAGATGCAGCAGAGATGTATTTTCAGAACATTTTGGCTCCCAGTCCTCATTGTGGAATTGCTCATAGTACTGATTGTCAGCCCAAAAATTGTCTTAATCAAGAACAACAAGACTCTTTTACTGAGGAGGTGACCGATGAGGAAATTAAAGATGTTCTTTGGCATATGAAGGAAAGTAAGGCTTCAGGACCTGACGAATTTACTGTTACATTTTTTAAACATGCTTGGGATATTATGGGCAAGGATGTGACTGAGGCTATTCAGTACTTTTTCAACTCTGCAAGACTTCTACGTGAGACAAATTCTACTTTCATATCCTTAATCCCCAAGACGATTGAAGCTACGAAGTTCAGTGAGTTTAGGCCTATTTCCTTGTGTAATCTGCTGTATAAAATTATAACGAAGATTATGGCTAATAGAATGCAAGGAGTTATGAACTTTTTGGTTAGAGAGAACCAAACTGCCTTCATCAAGGGTAGGTCCATCTCTGAGAACATCTTGCTTTGCCATGAAGTGGTTCGTGGGTTTGAAAGAAAGACATATCCTCCCTCAGTTATTTTGAAGATTAACATTAGGAAGGCGTATGATTCTGTCTCTTGGGAGTTCATTCATACTACTCTTCACAAGATGCATTTTTCAGAGAAATTTATTGGATAGATAATGGAATGTATCTCTAGTCCTACATTTTCAGTTCTCATTAATGGGAGCCCGGTGGGGTTTTTTAAGAGCACTAGGGGTCTTCGGCAAGGAGATCCCATTTCCCCATACCTATTTTGCCTTGCCATGGAGGTGTTTTAATGTCTTCTTGAGAAAGAGACGGAGAGAGGTAACATCTCCCTTATCCCAAAATGTAAATGCATAAACCTATCTCACCTCATTTTTGCAGATGATCTTATGATTTTCTTCGAGGTAGATGATATTTTCCTCCATTCCATTGAAGGCGTGTTGCATACTTTCTCATCCTATTCCGGCCTTTATGTCAATCGAGATAAATCTTCTCAGATTTATGCTGGCATTGATGTGGGAAATTGCAAGTATACGAATCGCTCAAGTAATAAAGTGTAAGAGTTGAGTGTCGAACCCATGAGGATTGTTTAATTTACTAAC
>JAOXJP010102887.1:0-14336 GCA_025762735.1 Platanus orientalis | reverse complement strand
ATTTACATGTATAAATAATGCCACATGAGAAAAAATCTTTTGCAACAAGCTTAAATAGCATTAAATGGAAATTGCCCGCAAAGAAAAACATCTATACTAATAAATTGGAATTTTAACATTGGATGGGAGTTTTAATACATGTGTTTCCTTGTAAATTTAAATGTGGGCCCACTTTTAACTAGCTGTCGTTTTTTTAAGGCAGTTTCGGTTTAATGTTATTTAAGCTTGTTGCAGAGGATTTGTTTTCAATGCACACCAAGAAAATTTCCTTCACTCTCTTTTCTTCCAATGATTTGGCATGTGGCAGACTAGAAAGATCTCACATGTCATCGTGTCATCTTCTTTTTATTACCTTCCCTTAAACTGGACGGAGAGTAAGGGTGTGGGCTGGACCTGACCATGCGTTAGTAGTTTTATATTACGGGCTCAGCTGGGCCCGTTCTCAAAACAGATTCAGACCTCAGGCTCTGAGCACGGCACAACATTTCTGTATTAGCCTCTGACTGGCCCAATACCCATTAGTTCATTACAATAAAACAAAATTTCAAAAACTAGTTTATATATCTATCCAGAAGGCCTTCGGCTCAAGCACATCCCAAGCTTAATGTCGACCTTAGGTTCTTGTTGGGGGGCATAAGCTTGGGCTAGACCGCTTTATGTGGATGCGGAAATGGGTCGCATCACACACCATATAGGGTGACATGTCATGCAGCATGGTAGTTGAGGATGGGTTTGAGGATAGGGGTACCTGATTAGATCACTAGTGTTCCTAAATGTATGTTGGTAAGCCCTTCAACCATGGTCTGTCATGTGTCCTTCCACTATCCAGGCGTAAGTGGATCAAAGACCCCTTATCCAATAGAAGGGAATTGTGTGTGATGTGTGACAATGAATTGCACTCACATGTGGGTTTGGAGTCGCCACCAGTTGATGAGGTGTGACTGGTCGCCTGTTGGATGATCCTAAAAGATCTTCAAAAATCATTTAAGACTCTAAATCTAACTAAAGAGGGGTTCATAGGATTGTTTGCGATAAGGGAAAGTGTTAGGCACCCCAAGCCATCTGCATTATTGCAGTTAGTTACTTGTCTCAATAGGCTAAATCTATCTAGTCCAAATTGGTGTGATGCTTTGGGCTGGAATTCTTGTTGATCACCCATAAAAGGTAAGACATATCAATGTTTAGGAAAGGACTCTATCAACTTCAATGCTGCCAATAGCCGCAAATTTGGGACTGTTATACACTTATCAAATCTTAGGTTCTGGGTTTGAATAATAATTTGGTGCATTGTTGGTTGTGGAGCACTATTTGTGCGGTCCCGACATACATGTGCCCCCGCCACACTAGTTGAGCTCCGCATTGAGCTGGTCGAGGGTGTAGGGCTTGAGGACGAATCATCCGCACCAAATTTTGTAGGGGTTGTGTTATCAAATACTTTGGCTTGGGACTATCAATCATACTTGGTAATAGCTACCAAGAGTTGGTGTTACAAGTGTGTTATTTTTATTTGTACATAATCACAAGTGCTGCCTTGATCTCCTATATTTACATGAATCTTGCCAGCACCACTCACATATTCACACAATCAATCGCATAGCCCCAACCTTTACATCATTACAATGAATCCATTCAAGCATATACTGTAAATCCCGAAAAGGAAATCCAAAGATTGTAGAGGGTGTAATGAATAAGATCTACATTTATCACTATTTAAACCTTTCTTTGATTTGCTTTTTGATTAATTATAGATTGCAATGGGAATTAAACAAGTAAACCAAATAAATAAGACTAAGCACTAAACACACACTTCACAAAGATCATAGAAACAAACCACAACACAAAAATTTAAAGTGGTTCAACACTCTGGGCCTACGTCCACTATCTAACTAGCTCCCCTGAGCCTATTTAATTTTTATATATAGTTATCTTAAGCTATTATAGGAAAATTAATAAACTCAAAGATTTACTTACAAGTTCCAAATAATCCACTCTCTTATAAGTGCGTTTCAAGTGACTTCGATGGGCACGCTCCGTTTAGTGGCTCCGATAGACTATACTTCACTTGACTCCGACAAGTATGGTGAGAATCCACTTCCGGTAACTTCGACAAAGGCTGTGAACATATTGTTAAAATATATTACCTTTTTTTTTTGCCTCTTGCATAGACTAACTTGACTTGTAAAAACACTCTTCTTTTGATTTCAAAGGATGTAACTAAATGCTTTGGTAAGTTCTCTCAAGACATTGGTAGAGGTTTAACTATATGAAAAATAATCAAGGTTATAAGATAAAATAATTTACCTCATAGACACTTTTTCTCACTATTTTGGGCCTTTTAGCTTGAATTCACCATGATGTAACTATAGAATCGTTCATAGGTGTTGTATAAACCAATAAGGTTTATTCCCTTATTTATTGATTTGAAAACTTAGCCCAAGGGATCGTCCAATGGATCAATTAATATAGTAAAACAACTAGCCATTATGAATATTTTGAATAAGAGATCTTTCCATTTTTCCTTTTCAACATTTTTTTAATTTACTTAATTTTTTTCAATTTGGTTCATCATTTATCCAAACCTTTTTGGGTCTTCTCTAGGATTTAGATAGGTCCATTCTAAGTCCACCTAAAGTTAAATCCATACCCAAACACCTAACTACCACTTACCAACATTTTACGATTTTACCTTTAAATTCTAGGAGTTTGCTTTCTAGAGGTAGTTTGCTCTTGAAACTTGAAATTCTGCAACACATGCTTGAGTCTCTTTGGCTTGTAGCCATTTTGGTTTTTGAGTCCATCTTCTTGACGCTTTCCTGAAATCTATATTTAAACTTACATAGATATACAAAATACATGCAAAGTCCCATTACATGACCAAACTACATGTACACTCTTTACACTTGTTTTGGAATGGACATTGACAATACAAAAATACCTAACATATACACACATGATTTCACTAATATACTTTTCCTTGAGCTGTATTATACAAGCGAAATCTTAAAATCTCACATTACTCTTCTCTCAATTAACCCTTTCCCTATTTTCTTTGATCCATCATTGCACACACACAATCACTTAAAACTATGCACAATTCAACATTCTGAGACGTATTGAAGAGGTTTAAGGATAGAATGTGGTCAAAGAGCATGAGCCGCAAACAAACAAGGGCAGGTGATCGTTTGTACAACCACACCTGGGCTTATTGGTCTGGGCAGTAATTCAGATGATGGCCTACCTTATAGGGGGCGGTCATCCAAGCGACTGCCTAGAGCCTAGGGACCGATGGTCATTCATATAACCATTATTGGACCTGGCCAATCAGCTGTCCCTAGGAATGCCCCTCACTATGTAGTCCTACGAAGGATCGCTCCCTCGCGGGTGGTTCAAGGTTTAGACTCCATGCGAATGGCTCATTTTTAGGTAGTTTCTTTAGCCAATTTTGCTCCGTTTTTCCATTGAATTGAATCTTTTTATCCTTATCCACAATTAAAACTATAATTACAAGATTATTTTAATCATATCCATCAAAATTACATTCATACTTTCATTAATCCACTACACATTCTCATGACAAAAAATTATCAACTAAAAAAACCATCCCTAGGGTCTTACAATCATGTTAGCATTTATGAAAATTATAAAACATAAATAGGGAATTTACAACAATATGAAATGACAAATAATAGAATGAAAATCATTGCCTCATTCCATGGATTCAACCAAATCTCCTCTTAGTTAAAGAGATTTGGGTTAATTGATGCACTGAATGCGAAAAATTAATCTCCCATAAAATCAAATTTATCAAGAAGTATGAATTTGATTGTTCTCATGAAATTGAACAAGAAAAACCTATTAATATTCCTAGATCTATAGAAATTACATAACCATACATAAAACTTCTGAAAATTCATGACAAATCCATCTATCTAAACATGAATTGGAATTCAAACATGGAATCAAGAAGGCAAAACAAGGCATAAATGATCAAACATGAAGATTCAAAAGAAAATTATCAAGATAATTCTAAATTCTACCTAATTCTGATCATATCCTAACATGAAAAGAAATATCTATAAAATTTAAATGAGAAAAGAATAATTACAATAACTTGCAATCTCTTTTTTTCCTTTTCTCCTTGATCTCTTCTTCCTCTCTTTCCTCCTTCCTCTTTCTCTAATTTGAGGCTCCCTTTTATGATGAAGAAATTTCCTCTAAATTTAAAGGAAAAGTCTCCAAAATTGGGAAAGATCCCTGTCTTGCAAAGGAATTCTCTTTCAAATTGGAGAAAAATTTTCTACAAAATGGAGGACCCTTTACCCTTTAGATCATCATCCTTTTCTTTTTTGTTTTTGATGAGTAGATTACATCATCCTTAAATTAGAAGACGTAACCCTACATGAGCTTTTTGTTAGTTTGCTTAGGGGTATCCTGGTAATTGGTGGTGAAAGGTATTCTTGGGATTTAGGGTTGTTCAAGGGAATTTTAGGAGACATAAGCTAACAAAATATTCTAGATATATTCTTTCATGCTATGGTCTATTTGGATACACCTTAACTTTCCCAATAATAGCTTTTAGTAAAAAATGCATTCTTTTTAGTACATGTTTGGATATTGCTTATTTTCTATAAAAATGCAATATCCAAACCCAAGACTTGAAGGAATTTACAAGAATAGAGGGTATGTAGGTCCCTATTAGACCAAATGAAGGTGCTACAGGTCCTATCAAAGGGTCACAATCTAGAGGTATGACCCTTCTAAAGCACTGTAGCCTAAGGCTTTTTGGGTGTGCTTTTGGCTTCATTTAAGACTCTAGTTTGAAATGCATTTGACCTACTTAATTGGATTTGAATCTTGGGTCTCTTGATTTGTTATCCTCTATATTTCATTAAAGTAAACACACTCTACATCATGGGTCCGTTTCTTAATATAACATACTAATTTGCAAGATGAAAATCCATTCAATATAATACCACAAAATAGTAGTAATGAAGAAAATATATCAAATAAATGACTTAACATGGAAGCTATAAAAAAAGCAATGAGTCATAGATTAACTACATTTTGATCAATTTTACAAGCTACATAGAATATCTAAAGTAATTTATAATTGTTGGCCACACGGATTCAATTAAAACTTAGAGGGACTGAGTTTTGAATGAATCCATGCTCTCTTATTGTGAATATGAAATTTTATGAATTTTGATGGGTATTTATGATAATTAAATTTAAAAAGATGAATAAAGATACCTAGAATGATGGAATTGAGAGCTCCTCCTTTCTCTAGCTTTTTCTTATTTCTCTCCCGCCTTCCCTCTCTCTCTTGGGAGAGCTCACTTCTTATGTAGGACAAGGAGAGGAGAATTAGTCTTACATCACCTCTTTTATAGGTGTTGCATGCTTATGGGTAAGATGGTCATTTGATGTAAGGGTAGCATGGTCTTTTTCTACCAAATGGTGTTTTAGACAATTTTCATGAATTGAGGATATTTTTGTTGACAAAAGTCCAAAGAATTCTCTAGAGACATTCCACGCTAGGGCATGTTTAGCAAACTTCTTTGTCTCAATAAAATAATTTTCGAATAAGGCATTTTTTTGGGGTATGTTTGGTTGTGCTATATTTTCCAAAAACCACAATTTCAGAATAATGCATTATTGGATTTTGAATTTTTAAGGAGACATCTTTTATCGAAAGAAGGGCTTTGCCTGAACATATGGGCAGTCAATACCTCTTGTACAGAGCACTAAAATGCCTAAAGAATCAACTCATCATGGGGATGGGTGGATCTTCTGCCATACCAAATTAATGCTTCTTGGCTTATTAAGTAGATAAAGGCCAATTAAAAGTTGATTCCTTTCACATGATTGTAGCTTTTACCAATAATTCATGTCTTTAGTCTTTTAATTGATTGATATGAAATTCCTAGTCTATGCTTAAGTTAATACTAGAGGGAGGTAAATAGAATTTAGTACAATTTTAATTATATTTTAATTCTACTTCTTGGTATTTACTTACTATCTATTTAAGTTTTCTAGGACAAAATAGTTATCAAGAGAAATAATCTTGGTACTTTATGAGTTCCACTAATTCCACTAAATGTGTCCATGTAAATATAAATCAATTATGATCTAAGTACACAAACAAATAAATTTAAATACATAAAACAAAAGCATACAAACGAGACAGATATTTATAGTGGTTTGGCCACTCTGGGGCCTGCGTCCACTATCAAAAGCTCCTCACCTAGCCTATAAATTTTATTAATCACTTTTAGGTATTACAATTATAAAATTTAGAAAAACCTTTGTAACATAAACACGTATGATGTCTCTGGAAAACGTACTAATTCCCTTGGTGTCTCCAGTGAGGAGTCATGGGTAATTAGACTTGTATGCCCCTGACTCCTTAGGAAAACAATGGTTGATATTAACATTTGAGTTCATAGGCAATTGGTGGTTATGGGGTGATGTTGTAAGAGATGGATTCCCATGCCTCTGTGAGCTTAAAATACTGAATTATCACTATCTAAAAAATATCTATTGTGTCTTCTTGACTTTGAAAAAATTGGAAATAGAAAATTGCGAAAAACTAGAGATTACTCCATTGTTGGTCAACCCATATGTTGTACCAAAAAAAATACATGTGATCCAAGGCAAGAGCCCAAGGAATGTGGTTCATCAACGGTGAGTACAATTGAGGAAAGTATACATCCATCATTTGTTGGTGAATCAAAGGAAAAGGAGGAGAATGAGGTCATCATTAAGAATTGTCCCTCTCTTCTGATATTGTACCACACCTTTCTACCTTTAGAAAAACTTCAGATACATGATGTTGCAACTTAAATAAACTTCAAATGCTTTCATCCCTTAGCTAATTAGATATGGAGGCATGCAATGAAATGATATTGAAAAAACTTGTTGAGCTCACTTCACTTTACTCATTGCATATTTCTTGATTTCCAACATTTATACATCTAACTAAGGGGTTTCTGTGAGCCTTAAAGGAACTTAAAGACATAGAGATATCAAATTGTGTGGCTCTCCAATTTGATGTGATAATGAGGATCCCCAGCACCTTCATATAGGGTGAAGTTCAGAAGCTAGTACCTTTCTAGAACAGGAGTGCGGTAAATTTTAATCCTGATAGGTTGTAGTGTATCACTAAAATGTCTTTGGTCCAATACTTAGGCAATCACTTGGTCAAGTGAACTTGCCAATCCCTCATATGTTTGGTGTTGTTCAGGTTGCCTCAATGGATCTATGTTCCATGTATCATAGGGCTCCACCCTAGGCTGCATAAACCCATTAATGAACATTTCTATCCCATGTGGATATGGATCGGGCCAGTAGGTCCATATACCAATCCAATGCTTGACCATCCAAGGAGAGTGAGAACATACAAAGTAACAGATTCTCATTATACATTACCTCTTGACAAGATATCATATATCTAAAAAAATGTTATTGATGTGGGAATTGGTAGAAACCATTAAAAAATGTATTAAACAAAGAAACTTCATATCTTGAAGGAAATGGCTCAGTGTAAACCATGTTAAGATAGGGAAAGATCCTTTCATGAAACTTGGTTAATACCCTCTTGAAGAGCCTATGCTTCTACTTCTTTATAGGGAGGTGTGTCAATTTTGATGGTTAAAAGGGAGAGTCGTGTATGTACCCTTATAATTTGAAAAAGAGATTATTCCCACGATGACTGACTTCCCACGATGAAACGCCTTTAGAAGACCTAAGCCTTGTCCTTGTGGTGACGTTCATTTATTCATGATGGATGTCTTGTTGCATGTGATGACAGGGTCCACCATGAGTTCCTCTTACATGTATTTTTCTAAGGTTACTAGAAAACGTGGAGGTTGTTCTAGTAAATCAATGGGTTATACCACCGACTTATCTATTTTGGCCTTGAATTTTTTTCATCTCTTCTTGATGACTCCTTTCAGTCATAATGGTCATCTTTTGGAACATTTAGCCGAATTACGCAAAATAGGGTTCAAGGATGCTTTCTCGGATTGAAGTTGCTTTTTATGAGTGGCTTTGCTTTCAAAGATGGTCCATTCATCTTCATCCTCGGAGCTCAATTGGGGCGCTTCATGTACACTTAGGCAGTAACATAGAAGTAGACTTTTCCACTTCCACATCAAGCTTTATGTCACCATTATCAATTAAAGCTTAGAGTTTTTCCTTGAACACAAAACACTCATGGAGAGTGTGCCCTAATAGGCAGTGATATTTGCGATACTTAGGATCATCGCTCTTGTCAACCTCTTCTAGTCTCTTAGGTGGAAGGAGTACTATATCTCTTATCTCCACAATATGTTGGAAGTGACTTTCAAGATCGTTTTTAGGAAACGTGTATGTACGCTCATATCTTTCTTTCATGGATGACCTTTTAGAAGATGGCCCTTGCCCTAATGAGGTTGTATGAGTCACCTCGGATGGTTTCTTGGTGACAATTTTGGTAGGCTACTTCTTGGTCTCTACTGTGGTAGACTTTATTTTGTTGGTGACCACTTTACCTCTCATTTCTCTCTTATGATCAAGCATTCTTTTCTCCAAGTAGTAAGCCTTTGAGAGGAGGTCATCAAACCGTGAGAAGGTCTGGGAAGTGAGATAGATTGAAAGGTCATAGGTTAAATTAGTCAAACACATATTTATGAGTTCCTTCGTAGAGAAATCTAGAATTGATTGACGAATTCACGTTTTATAGTTTTCCAATCTGGGATTGAACTAGGCTTAAGGTTTGAATACCAAATGAAGGTAGCTTCGTCCAAGGATTGAACAAATAGTTTCAACAACAACTCTTCTTGATATTAGATTAGACCACATCTGGACTTAAATTGAGCCACGTGTTGCTTCAAACAAGAGGACCCATTGAACATTTGAAACTGTGGCTAGACATAGTTTAGTAGGAAAGGTATACGATGACATATGTGGGATATGAATTTCCCACTGTATAGCCCTTGTTGGTTTCTTTCTCTTTGAGTTCTTTGAACATTCGTGTCATCATGGATTGCATGGTAGCAACTAGTTGTTGATCGATTCCTAATGTGGTAGGCTAAACATATGCTCCCTATGGAGGTACATAAGAGTTCCAAGTATAATCGCCTTACCTATAAGTCAATTGTGATAGATGTCCTTGTGGAGGGGATACTTATGACATGAAAGATTGGGATTGCAACAATATGATGGTCCTAGCCTTAGTAATGAGGATGGGATATACTCTGGAATATATCAAAGAAGTGCCCTCAGTCCAAACCGTTGTCTAGTTGCTTATTGTGGAGCAGAGGAGTGTTGGCCCTAGCAATAATGATTAAACATATTTAGGAGTGTCTTGGGAAAATTTCTCCAGTCCCAAATCTTGTCTAGTTGTCCCTTGTAGGAGTGTTGTACAAGGAACCACCACCTGGGTCATTGTGGTATTTTGATTAAGCAAAAAATTCAAACTTTTCCCTCATTTTAGCTATGGTTGCTCTTGTGTTACAACAACACGATCCCATTCTTCTAACTTCGTTAAGAGATCTTTTGTGCTTGACTTGACATCAGTCACTAATGAAATCTGTTATAATTGGGGCATCACCACTTTGTGCCTTGCTAGGAGGTGGGTTTGATGTCTCACCTTGATTTCTAATGGTTAGATCCTAATGTTGTGCTGCAAATGTAGCATTAATTGTAGAAGTTAGAGTAGCTACTATACCAGTATTAACATCGGTTTGAAACCTCCTTGGGAGAGGCCGTGGTGGTCTCCAAAAATGGGTGAATCATTAGTGGATCTTCCTAGCGGCCTAAAAATTGTCGCTAGTTGGCTCTCATCATGCCAACACTATTAATAGCGGGGGGCCTTGCTCTGGATGATTTTGGAGTATCTGAAGAAATTTCTTTCTATTCCCCAGTTGTCATAACCATAGCACGAGACTGAGTCTTAGGTTCGAAGACCCTGCCATTTTTATCTTGTATCTCCCTTAGTATATGAAGGCAAAGATGGAATTGACCTTTATGGGTGTGCCCAGGGTGGGAGTGTGTTGATAGACACACCCCCAGCCTCTTGTTTATTAAGGAGTGTCTTATGGATTTTGGCTCTCCTCTGTTATGCAACATTTCTTTTCCATTTCTATTTAGGAGACATAGTCCTCTTTTTATGAGATGATTTATCATTCATGAATTTCCTTAGAGGTTCAAACATTGTAAGAAACATTGAATCTCTGAACTCTACATTGGCCTGAGCTTGGCATTGTTTGTGCATTATGCAGAGTTTGGGCAGTGAATATACATGTCCTCTGTTCCCTTTGGAACCTTATTTCAGTATTAGTTAGTGCAATTTTAAGTTTTTTATTATTATAGTTCTTTTTGTTTAAATTAGTCATTTTAGTGCTTAGATTCTTGTTTCCCTTCTTGTCCCTATTGCCTTTGGCCTTTGATTTAGTACTTTAGGCACACCAGTCATGGTAACATGGACTAGGGTATGCTAGAGGGTCACAACTGTGGTCCTCATGGTGAGTGAGGAGGATGTCGCAACTGAACTAGTGTGCGCGATTGATGTTGTCCACACAACTGAGATGTCGTGTATGACTATAGTGATTTTTGCAAATGAAACCGTTTGCATGACTAAGGTTGTCTGCATGACTGAAGTTGTTTGCACAATTATGAGTTACTTCGTGCAACTAAATCACAATTTTATGATTTTTCAGAGTATGGGAAATTCCTTCTTTATGAATTTGGCCCAAGTCATTATACTTTCAGGTTACCTGTAGAAATTTGGGTAGTATATCCCCATGTTTTGGTTGAAACCAAGGGAGCTATGTTGGGCATCACACTCCTATGAGTGATTGTCCCATGTGTTGTGGGAGCCCTATCCTTAATGGATATTGGCATCACCGCGGCAATAGCTCGCAGGAACAATATATTCTTTCCTATGAGGGTCTAAGCTTCTTCCTGAGCCACTTGTGACTGTTTTGTCTGAACTTATCCTCCTACGAAGGGTGGGTAATCGCAACCATGTTGCATGGTGGGGAGACCAAATCCTCAACCCATGATTTTTGTACTAATGGAGGGGTAACCAAATGTCCTTGCAGGGCACTAAGAGAGGGCCCCACGGTTACAACTTTGCTAGGAATCCTAAAAGAAGATAAGATACCTATTTGTACAATGGAACTTGAAGAGAGATGAGAAAAAAATAAAGTCCCACCGGACATGCCAGAAATTTGTAACACCAAATTTCGTTGCTTTCCAAAAGAAATGATTGAAACTCAAAGTGTTCAAGTTACTCAACCTTTAGAGGGTTGGTTCATTATTATATATGTGGACTATTACTCCAAACTCTTGGAAAGAGCTTGTTAATTACTACTATTTATGAGAAGCAAACCTTTGATTAACTCTAAGTTGCACAAATTGTAAATAAACAAAAGTTACATAAAATAAAGAAGAAGAAAATGAAAGTTTGGCTCTTTATTACTTTTCTAAATTTACAAGATTTTCTTTAATATTAATGAAAAAGCCTTACACTAATCTTACCTAACTATGGATGTCTTCAAGATACAAGCTTCACAAGCAATGATCTTCCTACTAAACGCATTTCTGTTAGGAGAAGAAAAAGGTTATTTACAATCTCAAGAGAGTTTCAACCTCTTACTTCCCAAGTTTTTTTTTTTTTTTTGGTTGCTCCTAGATTAGCTAAAGCTCTAATTTGATTATGAGGAATGGTAAGACATTTTTTTTTAAGAAATTGATCAAACCTCTGGCTACCTAGGGAATCCCAAGACTATCTCTTCTTTTAGTCAAAGGGAAAGGTTTTCAGAGAAATACTGCTTCTATTTCAATTATAGAAATATCTTCCAATGATGAAGAACTACTACTTAGCTCACCCTAAACAATCAAACCTTCAACGGATACTTTAATGGATATCCCTAATGGTTAAGGGATCCATTGTATCCACTTCTTCTACCCCATTGAGGAGATCCACCCATCTTTGGTCATCCTCTGTTGTGTGTGAAGCCATCATGATTTCCATCTCAAAAAGTTCATCTTATAGCCAATATCCTAAGACAACCCCTTAGTCCTCTCCTCTCATAGAAACAACTCCTTCCTCTTGCCAGAACCTGGGAGGCAAAGCTACCCCTAATTGAATGGATTTTGATAGTGTAAACAGCCATAGTATCAAGCATGTTTCTACTAGCTAGGATGGATGTTGAGCCCTAGTATTACACAAAGTCCTCAAATAGTCATGACCACCCTCTGCCAAACTCTTCAGCTATCATTTCTCCTTTAAGTTTCATATATACAATAGTAGCACCCATTATTCCTCTAGCCACAACATCCAAAGCTCCATCGATTGGAAGTTTCTTGAAGGGCTTCCTAACCACTTATGTTATCCTAGTTTGTGCAAAGCTTTAGTCCCGAGCCCTAAGTGAACCCTCTTCTCATCTAATTGCATAGGACAAGGGCAAGCAACCCATGACCAAAGAAGGTAATACTTCTCTCTTTGCTGGATATGAATTAAAGGTAACCAAGCTACCTCCTATTGAAAACAAGTCATTCCTTTAATTTTTGGTAGTTCCATCATCAAATCCAAAATTTTAGAGACACCACTTTTTCAAGATCTAGAGTAAATAGAACAAGCCATTTTCTTTGGATTTTGAGGTAGCCACGAATAAATCTAACCAGATGGAGTTTGCTCACCTTTTGGAGATCATGAAGCCTCTTTTCGGTCTAGAGAGTACTTTTGGTAAATAAACAAAAATTATTGGGTATCTTCTGAGTATAAATGTTGACTATTGATTAGTCTTTTTTCAGATTCATAACTCTCCGAGCTCTCGTTGCATTGATCTCAAGCAAGAACATCATCAATGCGCTTCTTGTTGCATGTTGTCTCTTTAATCATAGAGAGAGTGGTTGAAATGGAAGAATAGATTGCTCACCTAGTCACTGAGTGTGAAAAGCTAACCTTTGAGGTTGATTTTGAAAAAGGTGAGGCCACTCGGCTTTGCTCTAAGCTATTTGTGATTTCTTCAAAATCCACTTCCCTAACAGACCTTGTACCCAATTGAACAAGGATTACCATCTTTGGGAGTGCAGGGTTCAAGATACAAATGAATTGAAGGTGACCATCCAATAGTGTTGGGAGGGGGTCAAGAAAAGGAGACCTCTTGGAAAGTTTTTATTTTTCTCTTGGTCAATAGACCTAAGGATTTATTTGGTTTTTCTTTATGAAGGATCTTTAGTCAGACATTGGGCCATTTCCTTCTCTTTTTGTCTTGTAATGGCCGTGGCCCAAGTTGATCTTCGTTCAAGTCTGATGGCCTTATGTTGTTTTGAAGTTTTTGTTGATGTCTATGGGTCAGTCTTGTCTTATCTCATTGCCATGGTTTTAATTTATGAAAGGATGTCTTCTCTCTTATTCTTTTAAACAAGCTTCCCATATGGTGGGATAGTACTTCTTTAAATATTTTCCTTTAATAAGCCTTAGCTCCTTTTGAGCATCTAATCTTTATATGACATAGGCTCCTTTTGATAGAACCTCTATAACCATGAATGGTCCCTCCTAGTTTGGTGACCATTTGTCATACTCATTGATTCTTGTTCCAATTAGCAAAATGGACTTCTACACTAGATCCCATTAGCCGAATGACTTTGTCTTTATCTTCTTATTGTAGGCACATATCACATTTTTCTTGTTTTCTTATATGTTTTCAAGAGCTTAAAGCCTTGCTTCATCTAGATTCTCGAGCTCCATTATCATGGCTTCTAAATAATAGGGTGGTGTTAATTTGTGTTGATAGGCTACCTTAATGAAGCCACAACCATTTCTATAAGTCAAACAACATCGTGGATGTAAGTCAATGCATAAGGACTTTCCCTTGTATTGGTTCTACAAGAAGTGTTGTAAGCCCATAAGTACTGTGGTAGTAGAGAATGCCATGATCTTAATTTATCCTGGATAGTCTTTCTTATGAATCCCTTCAGAATTATATTAGAAGATTTTGCTTAACCATTCACTTGGGCATTGTAAGGGGTTGACTAATTAATTTCAATCCCAAAGTCATAGGAAAAATCCCTCACTTGTTGCCCTGTAAAAACTGATCCCATATCAATAGTAGTGGTCTCAAGCCGGCCAAATCTATAGATGATAGATTCTTTTATAGATGTTATGACTTCGGTTTGATCTACACATTTAAGAGGTTTAGATTTTACCCACTGTCAGCACCTAATTTTGGCCCAGGGACTAGAGGTTTCTTTCAATGGGCAACACTAGTTCTTTAGAATAGGCCTTTAGGTATGCTTGAAAACCAAGGTGATTAGACAAACTCTCATTTTTAGGCTATTCTCAT
>JAOXJP010102876.1:0-14336 GCA_025762735.1 Platanus orientalis | reverse complement strand
CCTCATGTAAAGAGGGTTTTCAAATGATTTTCATGAATGAAATGATTAATTTGACATAGAGGAGTAGTGGGAGAGTTGTTGCATCATTTGGGACATGTCTAAGGCCTTTATAGGCGTCCTGTGACCTTCCTAAGTCCCTAACAGCCAAAAATCAACGTTCATAAATCTGACTATTGGGACCACGGTCGCCATCCAAGAACCCCGGTCGACCCCGGACCACCTCGGCGGTTACCTGCGCATACTCGTGGTCGCCCATGCATGCTCGCGGTCGCCCACCCATGCTCGCGGTCACCCGCGCTCCCAGGTTTTCAGCATATACACCTCTCGGTAAAATGGCTATAACTTTCTCTAGAAAACTTATAATCCTTCGCCATTTTTTTGTTGAAAAGTAGATTTCTAGATCTTTCCATTCATAAATGGATTGTAGTCTAATTCTTACTGAGGTGATTTAGGGAGTCCTTGGAAGTTGCCTTAAAATTTACTAACCTAGATAACACTAGCTAGCATAGGCACTTCTTTCCTAGTGAGCCCTTTTCATTCTTTTGAGCATTGGGCTCTTTGTGCATTTCAATTAGACCCTAATTAAATCTTCTAAGTGATTCCTAGGGTCAACCATGGTCTCGGGATTTTGTGAGCACATACACATCTATCATTTGGTCTCATATACTTGGTTTACCTTTCTATGCTTGGAAACGGATGTGTTGTCTTCCTTGAGGTAGCTTGCACTTGAGACTTGGGTTTCTTCCATGATGCTTGAGTCACTTTTGGCATGGTCATTCTGGCTTCGAGTCCATCTTCTTGGCGCTTTCCTGGACTCTAACACTTAGACTTACATAAGTATAAAGTTTACATCATGAAGTCCTATACACATGATCACTACATGTACACACTTTGTTTTGTGCATGGACATTGACAATACATAGACCTAACAACCAAATGGGAGTCAATTGGGCAATGAATCTACTGATGTATTGGACATGGCCTAAAAAATTGCACACCTCCTTTTTAGTATGTGGAGTTGGCATTTCAATGATGGCTTTGGCCTTGGCTGTTGTATCTAGAGTAACCATCCATGAAGGATACCATTTCATGACCAGCAGTACTATCAATCAATACATCAATGTAAGGTAAAGGGAAATCATCTTTGAGACTGGCTTTGTTTGGGTCTCTGTAATCAACACATATGCAGACCTTTCTATCCTTTTTAGGGATATGGACGATGTTTTCCAACCATTGGGGGTATTAAACACAGAGGATGAAACCTACATCAAGTTGTTTTTGGATTTCTTCTTTGAGCTTAAGTGACCATTTAGGTCGAAGGCATTTAGGCATTTGCTTGATGGGGTATATGGATTGGTTAGTGGGGAGTTTATGGACCATAAGGTCTATATCAAGACCAGGCATGTCTTCATAGGTCTATGCAAAAATATTAATAAATTCTTGAAGTAAACATACAAGAGCACGTCCCAGTTTTAAAGTACTGGGGGTCACAATTTTTACCATTTTAGGGAAACTTTCAAACCTAAGATTTATCTCTTGAAGGTCATACACTATTGGGAGATTTATATTTTCTTGACATTCAAAAACGGCAATGACTTCTCGCGGCGTTAATTCATCATCATCGCAATCATACTCTTCCTTGGTGGTTTTTGAGAAGAAAGAATTTAGTAAGGTATAAATGAAAAGGGGTGTTATCACCAAAAAATGAAAGTAGCTGATCTTGAAATTGTTTCTAAGTTGCCTATGTACCTAACATATTTTGAATTGATTCAATGTGAGAAAGAGTGGTTAGTCAAGATCAAGCTATACGCAGTTCTTGGTCTTTTAGGGATGACGATTTCTTTATTTATTTTATTATTTTTTTGAAAAGTAGCTAAGCCTGAAGTTTCTTCTTAGACGGCCTACATACCTGGTTTTTTGCATTGGTCATATGCTGAAAAAATTTGATTTATCAGGATCAAACCACATGTAGTTCTTACTTACAAGGGTGATGAACAAAAGAGAAAATGATTTCTTTTTTCAACAGATGACTAGACCTGAAGTTGTGTCTTAGGTTGCCTACGTACCCACTACATTTACATTGGTTAAATGCTTTGACATTTGAGTCAGTAGGGATTAAGTCATATGTAGTTCTTATTATAGGTTGAAAAGAGTTTATGAAAGGGAAGAGTAATTGCTTATGCTGTTGTTGATCTTCAACAACTAACCTGGTCCAAGCTTTGGTCCTCTTCCATGAGCTTGAGCTACTCTTCGATGTCGGCAGAGGTTCCATCTTCCTGCTAGTTAATCTGTGTGAGGTCGATCTCGTTTAAGTCTAACTCTCCATTGGTAATCATGAGTTGAAGTGCCTCCCTCACATCACACGATAGAGAAAGTAGACTTAGAGAGATCACTTTATCCTCCATGTGTTCTGAGATGGTGGAAGTTGAGCTCTCACCGATCTCAGGGATGGACAACAAATTACTTAAGGAAGGAATGTATTGACATGCACTTGGCGGTAGTGGGGGTGGGAAGGAAAACTCGACTTGGTCTTGGTTGATTCTTAGTTCAAAGTTTGCTGGGGGAGGAACACATAGAGGGGTTGTATCACAAGGGCTCTCTGGGCTAGCTTCTAGTGAGGCCAATGGATGAAATTAAGTACTGGGTTTCATCCGACTCAAGGTCATCTAGATACTCGGGAGTCACAGTGACTTTTGTGGAGGGTTTGAAACTAACCCTTTTTTTCTTTTTGCCCCATTATTTCAGCTCTAGCTTGAATCTAAGACTAGTTTGTGAGTGCTTGCAGAATACCTTAACCAGCTCTCTTCTGTCGTGAAGGTATTTGCCTAGTCCTTTCTTAGGGTTAAATGTCATCTTGGCCATCATCTTGAATTTAAGGGAAGGATTTATGCTTTCTTCTACTTTGTTGCTTGTTCTTTGGTGCAGACGACCTTAAACTGGTAAGAAGTGTAAGTTTTGGATGCTTGGAGGTTTTGTACTTGTAGGACCTTCTGATCAGCTATGGTAAGGACATCCCTGTCTGTTGGTAGGGTTATCACCTCATCTCCCACAATGAACTTGACTTTTTGATGGAGGGAAGAGGGGAATACTCTGGCTTAGTGAATCCATGGCCTCCCTAACAACACAGTAAATGATTAGGGGATGTTAAGCAACTGAAAGCGAACATCAAACATCCTTCCTTCCATAATAAGGGGTATGTCGATCTTGGCTTTGTCTCATTGTGTTGTCGAATGCCTTGATGTCACATGAGTTTGGTTGGAGATTCCGGACTGGGATAACAAGTAAATCCAATGTGCTTGTGGTGTATATATTTAGTGTGGACCCATTGTCCACCAGTATAAGAGGAATGTACATGTCCTGATAATGGGCTGAGATGTGGAGTGCTTTATTGTGTATTTGTTCCCTCTTGGGGACTTCTTCTACCAAAGTAATAACCCTAGGTACAGCTACCATTTTGACCATGTTCTTGAGACAGTTTGGGGTTATAGAGGTGTCCACAAAGGTTCTTCTAAAGATGTTTAAGAACCTATGCCTATGGGGAGCAAATGTAACCAAAAGTCCCAGGCTAAAAGTGTTGGCAGCCTATGGGGAGCAAATGTAACCAAAAGTCCCAGGCTAAAAGTGTTGGCTTGGGTTTTGGCTAGCTGCTCCACTAAGAACAAGCGGGATTTATGGTAACTACCTTGAAAACTTCATTCTCTTTTTTTCTCTTTGCTTTCTCTGACCTTCTACTCTGGCGTTTCTTGTTCTATTTTATCTTGTTGTTTTTTTTTTTTTTTTTTTTTTTTTTAACCTAATGTCACCTTTTCCTTCACTTGGGCAGAATCTTAACATAGATTTGTGATGGCCGGCTTTGTGATTGTGCTTGTGCTTGACTAAGTGAGAAGGCCAATGAGGTTGGCAACTTCTACCACTATCAAACACGGGTGAGACTCACCTACCCCCTCTCCATAATTATAGGGAACCATGTTGTATTCATGTGGTACACTGGGTGGTGGGAGAATGTTTACAATAGGTGGGATAAATGTGGATGGTGGTGGATATGATTCTGGCAAGGGGAAGGTATACATGGATGGTGGGAAAGGTGCAAGAGGTGGTGGGGGAATGTACTATAAATCAGTGTACTGGGAATACTGGGTCAAAGGCTTTACCATCATGGGTGCTTCGAGCTCATCATCAGGTGGGAGTAATGAAATAGGATCCTCTGGGAGGGTATTCCAGTAGACAAGTTCTTCTGGGGTTATTTATGAAGGATTTGGATTGGTTAAGAAAAGTGTGTGGTTATCTTTGGGGAGGACTATTGGGGGTTTGGCATCACCAACCTTGGTGATAAAGCTTGTAGGGTTGAATTCTTAACTCCCTACCTTTTTTATATTGGCCCATTTGGATGGTGGGTGAGGTGGAAGTAGGTTTTGTAGGATATTGGAGTTGGATGATGGGTTGTTTGGTGGGGGACCAAATGATACTTTTCCTTCCTCAATGAGGTCTTAGATATAATGCTTTAGAATGTAGCACTTGTCTATGGGATGACCAGGTGTCTGATGGAATGGACAATCCTCAATTGCATCATATCAGAGAGGTAAAGGTTGAGGAGGGGGTCTTGGCTTCAAGAGGTGTAGGAGTCCTTTGCCCACAAGATAGTCTATGATATACTTGTATGAATAGGGTATTGGGGTGAATCTTCTTCTCTTTCCATCCTCAAATGGGATAGACATAAACTTTGGCAGCGGTTTTGACTTTGTGTTAGGGGTAGTCGTGTTGGTGTCGGGAAACTTAATGTTTGTTTGATAGTTGTAACTACTGCTCTATGCTAGTTGAGGGATTTCAAAGGTTCACACAATGTTGCTCTTAGGGCAAGTCAATGAAACCTTCTTAGGGATTATCTGGCTTGCTATAGGGGGATCTATGCATGCTTCTGTGACTAGGACCACCCTGGTGGCTAGTTGGACGCGAGTTGCCTTGTCAATGACCTTAACAAAGTTAACCATGGAGGTAGTAAGAAGCATTAACTAGTAGGTTGGACTCAAGGTCTTCAGGAAGGTAGAGATCATATCTTCTTCTAACATGGGGTGCTTTAGGTTTAAAGTTATTTTCCTCAATCAGTAGGCATAGTCCCTAATACCTTCACTATCATAGGGGTGCATCCCCTTAATCTTATCTCTAGTGGGAAGCATTTCAAGGTTAAATTGAAAATGCACAATGAAGGCCCTGGTCAAAGTCCTCTAGGTGCCTATATCTCTCTTATCCTTCCCCGTGAACCACTTGGCCGTGTCCTTCTCTAGGCTTCTTGGAAACTTCTATACCAAAACTTTGTCATCTCATCCCCATTGGAACATGATATTATAGTACAATCTTATATGCATCTTGGGGCAACCGGTGTAGTTGTACTTCTCCATGTTGTTCATTTAGAAGTTACTCAACAAATCACCACTTAGATACAAGCATAAGTCTTTAAAATCCATGTTTAATGGGAACTGTCCCCCCTTAAGTAACTTAATCTCACCAACCATTTTGGCAAGCTTGGTGTCTGTTTCTTTTGGTTGTGATGAGACTGGAACTTCCTTCCCCCTTTTGCTCTGGTACCCTAGTTCATATGGTTCTTCCATGTCTGCCATGGATTGGTGGGGGCCTTGAACGTGGGTGGTTGTGCGGCTAGGAGATATGGTGAAAATTTGTGGATGTTCCTATGACCTAGCAAAATTTGAATTTTGGGATTAGAACAACAAAGACTCAAGGGAGGGGTATTGGTTTTGTGAACAACCTTACTGGACCTTCGGTTTGGTTAAGGTACTCATAGAGTACCATTTCAAATTCTATTGAGGTGCGTCCTTGACTTTGGGGAGGGACAGATGTTTGGGTTTGTGTCAGTGGGGGCCCTTGTGAAGAGGAAGAAGAAGACCCTCCATGCTTTGACATGGAGGTCTTCAATAACTTCTCCAACTCGTCTTTTTGTCATGCCATCAATTGATCCCCAGGACCAGCCTGAGAGTGGGGGGTAGCTTCTGTTGAGATTATAGGAATTTTGGAAGATGAGATGTAGGTGGTTGGTGGAGTTCCTCTTCTTCTTTTTCTGCAATCTAGTTTTGGGAGGTGCTATCTTGTCTGTTCAAAACCGAAATGACAAATTTTTTAATATGAGAGATTGGATTTTAATTATCATTTATTTAAGTCAGAAATATTTAGACAAGATAGATTATACAAGTGAATTCATGTCTAATTATTGAATCACAATTTTTGGAAAAACAAAATTCCTTTATTATGTATATATATATATTGAAAATGGTTTCAAGCATAGGTACATTGACCTTTTAAAGAAAGTAGAAAATTATGCATAAGGCTTAAATTCTTGGGACTCTGGGAGGTGGTGGTGTGGCTCCCAGTGGTTTGTAGCCTAGATAAAAGACTTGGTCGCGCTGGTCTTGAATCCATTCTAGCCTCCAATGCGTCTATAAGAAAGCCATGATATTGCTTCACCAGAGTTCAGTGTCAAGATTAGTGTGTAAAGCCCTTAGATCATTGAGTTCACCTCTCAATGTGTTGACGTGTTCAGCTAGAGTGTTGTTTGCATCATGATAATTATCCCTTGAAAGTTTGACCTTAGTATGAATGGTAGATTCGACCTCAAGGGATGCACGAGTAGTCTCAGGTGATGCATGAGTCTGAAGATGTTGAGCTTTCTCATTTGAGAGATCGCGAAGAGCTTGTTCTAACCTTAACTCAATTTGAGATGACCCACTTTGTGAAGTAAAAGGTGCCTCCAATCGGATTTTCTTACTTGAACGACTGGTGGGGGCATTGCTAATGGTGCCAGTATGATGTTGTGAATCCACAACTCATAGGGAAGTGAGATCTCCGGTGTCTTGGTAGACACCAGAGGCAAGTGACAAGTAGAACGAGTATGCGAACTGTCCCAAAGTGCGACCAATTGAGATAAGGTTTTGTGAGGTGTTTTATAATCAAGCTTGTGAGCATCCTTGTAAGTTGAAGCAAAGAAAATCTTGATGAAGGGTGAATTGATGGAGCACTCAAGCCGGTACATAAGGTGTACTTTTGTATAGCCCTATGAGAATCATATATGTGTGATTTCCCAAAAATAGATGTGGATGATGAGATTTATACCACTTGGCTTGCCAAATGATTTGTTCGGTAAACAGACCAACAAGAAGTCCTTGGTAGTCTATTAGTGTCATCTTCCCTGATGGAGCTCGAATTGGAGTGACTTGATGAGGAATAGATGAAGGCAAAGTAGAGATATGCTAGCGAAGCCAAAATTCCAAGACAGTTGGACAACCATATAATTGGCCATTGTGCTGTTGGGTGCAATGTGATAGACTGGAAATGGTCTTTGCAATGATCATAGGGGCCAAAGTCTTCCCCTCTCAAGGTTGATTAAGAATACTATAGAGGACCCTGCTGACATGATGACGACTACAAGATAGATGAAGCTGCCCAAGGACTGTCAGAGTGAAGGCCTTGAACTTAGTGGGGTTTGAGAAATCCCCAACCTTCTTCCAACCTCGGTCAAGTAGTAGATCAAAGGGGCAATATAGAAAATCTCTAGAAGTTTCCTTGGGTAGGAAAACCCTTCAGACATTGAGGGTAGATTGGAGATCCTTGAAATAGCTATTCTTGGAAGTGGGAAGATTGCCTCTGTATGATAACAATGCTTTAAGCCTAAGAAAGATTCTAATTCTTAGATTGTTGGGGACAATTCATGTTTTTCGAAGCAGAAAACCATAGTCGAATGATCCTAGAATGAAATAGCTGCTTTTGGAAGGGGTTGATTGAGACAGATGTGGGCTAGTGATAAGGTGGCTCCAAGCCTGCTTTGGTCTACCCATATCACTTGTTCCTCTGGTGAGAGCGAAACACGAATATATGTAAACTTGGTGGAAGTGGTAGTGAATAGTTCAAAGAAAATGGGTCTAGAGTCTAGTCCTTCCAAATAATCAGAAAAGAGAGTTAATCAAGTGAAATTTGGGAGAAAAAAATGACATTTTAGAAAAGATAGGCCAGTACGCCTAATCTTTGTCTATACGATTAAACTTTAATTGAATTAAGGCGTATAGCACGTTTAGGCGTACTAGACAGTTACAGCCTATTAAAACTCCCATGAGCCCTATTTTGTTTTTTGTTTTTTCTAGTTTTTTGAATGTTAGAATAGTGCCATTGGAATGGTTTCTTGTGGTGAAGGATGGATTAACCCATTTGATTTCCTTGAGTTCCTTAATTCTTGCACTCTAAATGTTTGATGAAATGACTCTCATAGATTTTCCATACTAATCATATGTTTCATGGGTGCCTTTTGATTCCTTGCATGAGCCTAATGTCTCTTATGTTAGATTCTCTCAAATATATGTTGGCTTATGAAAATTGGTAATGCTCCATTGACTCTCTATGCTAATCTATTACTCTCTTTGGTATGTTTCATTCGATTCATGTTACACCATGATAAAATATGCTAATTCTACTGATTCTCATGTGGCCATGTTACTATTTATATCATGTGATATCTCTTAGTGACATGTGCATGTTATCATTGGCATGGTTTACTCTGTGATTTTTATGTGGCTCTTTACATGAGATTTCTACATGAGTTTTTTTTAACCAAAAAAATTTGAGATACTCGGTTTTCTACCTACATGAACTTTGTCATAAGATGATTTTACATTCATGAGCATCCTTTATGCCCCTAGTTATGGGCCAAATACCTTCACTTGCATATTAGCATTTGACCATTTTCATGTGATTTTCTATTACTTAATTGGACTCTTTATGAGATGGAACACATAGATATTTCAATTGGTATGATTATGTAGTATCTATCTTAATTTACAAAGACATGGTTTTGGAACATTGTTTTAGATGTGAGAATTTGATATTATACCCCTATGCGGGAATATGCCCTATTGGGCCCGGAGACCCTGTGGGTTGGTCCTTGGGACCTTTATATATGTGTATGGTCTTTATGATCCCTAAGACCCTTATATAGGTTGGCTAGATGAAGCCTTGTTGACCCTTATGTGGGTTATCCCTTGTGGGCCTAGAGACCCTTTTGTGGGTTACCCTTCGTAGGCCTGTAGACCCCTTGTGGGTTAGCCTTCATGGCTTCAGGTACCTAATCACCAGGTTACATTAATAGGTGAAGATGGACCTAGTGGCCTAATATATGTGATACAATGTGCTATGATGAAGACCCTTATATGGGTTATGTGATATGATGTGTCGGAGACCTTATATGATTATATGATATACTATGTTGGAGACCCTTATGTGGTTCATTTGATTTGTTTCCACTGGAGACTTCTTATGGTTTACTTATGATATGCTTTATCGAAGACCTTTCATGGTTCGTTTACACTTAGATATAATATGTGATGGGACACCATTATGATTTTCATGTGACACATACACTACTACGCATGTGCAAATAGTACTTAGGATGTGGCAATAACATGTAGCATATGCATGACTCCACCTAATCTATTTTAGATATTCTTGTGATTATCATATGACTTGTGTGTACTCGGATTATAGTAAGGATACATGTTTAGTAGATTTGATGTACTCTTATTCTTGCTTCGATTCCTTAGTTAGCTCGATTATTCCTATTTGTTACAGTGATTATCTTTTCTCTTCCTTAGTGTTGTATAAACGACATACCCTCGCTCTAAGTCCATCAAGTTTACCCCAATTGACACCACCTACAGGTATGTAGGTATACAGGTTGAACTACATGTTAAGTCAAAAGAGAGATGGTCGATGGTTAGACGATTGACTTGGATACTTCACTTTAGTTTAGTTTCAGTTCATAGTTTACTTGATGAGGGATGTACTTTTGTTACCTATTATGCTTGTGAGGCTTTGGGATGTATGTACTTTTATGGACATGTTTAGCCCTTTCTACATTGGAAGATTATGGAATGTTTTTAGACTGATTGATACTTATCTCTGTTGCACTTATTTGAATTATATCATTGTTATTCTCATTCCGTTGCGATGTGTTATGTTGGAAATGGACTTAGATGGACACGACTAAAATTAAATGAAAGGATAAGTAAATACATGTATATGAAAATATTATGTAATTAGGTGAGAAGGTTAATGACTCACTCCGAGCACGTTGGTTTTCCCGTGTGAGAAACTGGTTTGGGACGGGTTAGTCCCATGTCATAGATCCGAACCTGGCCCACTTCATGGCCAGTGGATTTAGGTCTTGACAATTTGGTATTAGAGCCTAGGTTTATAGATTCTATAGATAATTTGTGCTATTTTGGAGTTAATGAGCAGAAATATTTAAGGATTGATTGATTATTCATGTTTGATGTCTAAGATTAGTAATATTAACTATCTTAGAGTTGAGTAGATGATTACTGCTATATCCTAGTTTTGAGACATGCTGTTTGTCTTATTTTAGGACCCAGAGATGCCGCTGAGGAGAGGCACCCATTTTCAATCATCCACTTCTACACAACCGGATGTTGATATCATGACTGGAGTTCTAGGTGCTATTAAAGAGCTAGCTGGTGTGGTCAGAGAGCATGTAACTAATGGGAGACAAACCTATAGGAGGATGGTTAGAGATGATAGTGATGCCTATGAGCAGTTTTGTCAGATGGGACCGCCAGAGTTTATCGGGACCTCTGACCCCATGGAGGTTGAGAACTGGATCATATAGTTGGAGAAAATATTTGTTGTCATGGAGTGCTCCTCTGAGCAGAAGGTGTCCCTTACTACATTTGTATTGAAGGGTGAGGCGGAGCATTGGTGGACAGCCACCCGCGATACCCTCCAGTATGACACTGATAAGCTACCTACATGGGACATGTTCTTTCACGCCTTTCGCCAATATTTCATTCCAGAGGGATAGATAGATGAGGAGATGGCTGAGTTTCTTTAGCTTACTCGGGGTGGTAGGACTGTTCTCTAGCACAAGGAGAAGTTTACTGAGTTGGTCCGTTTTACATCACTGATAGTGGGAGATGATGAGACTAAGGCTAAGAAGTTCTAGGGGGGACTTAGGACTGCTATCCGTACATAGATGATCACTGCTTGCCTAAGGACCTTCGTTGAAATCATTGAGATTGTATGATTGGTTGAGCGTGACTGTGATGAGCTTGTCAAGAGCTGTGATAAGAGTGTCAAGCGCCCTCAACTTGTAGGACTAAGAAGATCAGAGAACACCAATAAGACTGGCATAACTAAGATTCAAAGGCAGATTGATTCTAGATCACCATGCTAGAGTGTGCTTTAGAGAGACCGGTGCTTACTTCAAGTGTGGTCGAGTTGGCCACATTGTCCATGATTGTCTAGAGTGGAAGAGGGATCAGATCATTGTGCCTAAGCATGCAGAGCAGAAAGCCAGAGTTCTGGGGCATGTGTACGCTATAACCGAGCAGGATGCCCAAACATCCCCGTTTGTTGTCACAGGTACACTATCCCTATTTGGTCATGATGCATGGATCTTGATTGACCCAGGATCCACTCATTCTTTCATTGCTTGCCACTATATGAGACATGTCGATTCCTTGCCCAAGTTGTTAGATTTTGTTTTGACCATCTCTACACTGTTAGGGAAGTCCATGCTACCAGAGTTGGTATGTAGCTCTTATGTATTCAGGATTGGGAATAGAGAGTTATCTGTGGATTTGATTCTGCTTGATATGATTGACTTCGACGTGATTTTGGGAATGGACTGGTTGACAGCACACCATGCCACTATCTATTCACTACAACAAATTGCATCTTTGGCTACCCCTCTTGGTGATGCAAACAAGATTTAGTCACTGAAAGCCACCAATTGGTGACGGAAGCTAGATTACGTCGCCTAAAGTGGCATGTTTTGGCAACGTAATTAATTGTTTCATTGCCGAAGCTCAAATATTCATTGGCGATGTTATAATTTACGTCGCGGAAAGTGTGCTCAATGGTGACGTGACTTTCTGCGTTGCCGAAAGTAGAAAATTCATTGGTGACATTATGATTTACGTCGTGGAAAATGATTGCTCAATGGCGACGTAGCCTTCTGCGTTGCCCAAAAATAAAATTTCAATAGCGACGCTATAATTCGCATCATGAAGAGTGTATGCTCAATGGCAACATGGTCCTCAGTGTCACCGAAAGTAAAAGTAGTGTTGTGATATCATTGGCGATGTAGTTGTCTGCGACGCCGCAAGTATGACATATTAAATTACGTCATTTTGATGCTAATCTATAATACTTATAAATGTAGGAACCTTGAAAAAACTTTGAATCCTATATATAATTATAAAAGTATGTATATATACATGAGCTCATAAATTTCATCAATGATAATAAAATTTTATGAAAATATTAAAATAGTGCCCTTAAGTTCCACCAATTTGTTGTACTGACTTTTAGCAATTAAATAGTGGACGTGGGTGTCTGTGTCACTAGAAGTGTAATATAATAGATTATTTTTTCACTACAACAAAAATAAGTATTTACGGCATGACATTAATAGCGTTCAAGAAATGAATGTCGTAAATCATGTATTTTTACAACGTTCTATTTTTTACACCGTTAATATATATAGTTAGGCATACTTTAATGGCGTTCGTTTTGATGATGTTGTTAATACACTTAGTACTAATTTTTCCCCCAGGATTTGGTACGACCCCTTAATGAACGACTAAGGTTTGCCTGCATTAGGGGCAAACACATCAATGCTGAAAAATGAAAAGCAACCCCTCGGTGCTGATGTATCTACCCCTGATGCAAGGCGGACCTTAGTCGTTCATTAAGGGGTCGCACCAAATCTAAGACGTATTTTTTTCTTGTCGCGGTCATAAAGAAATCACTATATTAAGAAGCAATGCCAGCAATCCAGCCCCAAGCACCCCTAGTTGGGATTTGGTATGACCACCCCTATGTGACTTAGGTAAGTATGGCATTAGGGTGGACACATCAGTGCCAAAAAAGTGATTTACACTTTTGGGGCTGCTCTTAACTTTTCGGTGCTGATTTGTCAATCCCTTATGCCATATTGACCTTGACTGACCTAAGCTGTTCATACCTAATCCTCTGGGAAACGCACCCCTAAAAAATGGAAGTGATACAAAACTGTCTTTAGTGTTTATGGTGATTTATAAGCTGACACATATTGTGTTTGGAGTGCAAAAAAGAGATCAAATTCAAAAATAAAACCAGTTCCCGCGTTCACTCCCTCTCCTCCCTTCTTCAAACAAAAACCCAATTATAACCAGTTAGGGTTACCATTTATCTCTTATATCTCTGCCTCTATCTCTTATCTCTCTCTGTTCTGTTTCTCTCTCTTGATCTCTTTCTCTATCGATCTCGCTCTATGTCTCTCTTTTTTTTTTATTTTGCAGGGAGCAAGAAAGACTCAGGACTGCCTGAGAAATCTAGCAGCAACTAATGTTGAGTTCAGAGTTACATGGGTCGCTCCTTAAAAGATCTCAACATCCTAATTCTTTTCAACAAAAGCCTTTGGCCCTTTCACACTCTCTACCATCCCTTTGAATCGCTCATTATTAAGGTTTGACCACGAAATTCACCCTTCTATTCTTTTCTTCATTGTTTATACGTTTCTTCAACTCTCTTCATCTTTTCTGAAAAACCAATAATAGATAGGATAAGAAGATCATACGTTTCTTCAACTCTTCCCCTATTCTTTAATAAACCCATTAACGAATAGAATAAAAGAACAGAGAAAATGGCATACAGTTTTGAAGAGGGGTTAGGGTAGGGTTTCAAAGCGACGCTCATATATTGCAACAACAGACTTTGAGCTTTTGAAGCCGGCACAATGGAACGAGAAGCCCTCCCTAGAAATTCTTCAGTTTCAAGTTAGTTTGGTGCAAAGAACTAGGGCTTTCGTCACCTATATTTGTGCCCAAACTTCTCCAGAGTCTTTGTATCAGGGGTTTGGACGCTAAAACTTTTGTATTCAAGGTTTTTTTTTTTGGTTGCTAGAACCTCTTATTTTTTTCCTTGTTTATGCCAAGTTTCTGGGCATGTTGGCCATCTTCTATTCATGACATTTGAATAGATAATGTGCAGCCTAAATCCATTAATTTGGATCAATTCAGATTATAGAAGGTAGTATAGATGAACCAGCAATCTCTAGGTCGATAGACACACAATCACATGAACATGGCATGGATACCATACATGATTATGGTTGGAGATAAAATAATGACATTAGGAATTATATTTATGCTCCAAGAAGAGAATTAAGGGGAAAACATATGATACAACCCAAACTAGCTAATTTTCATTCTTATTATGGGATTGAGCAATAGTAAAACTTGAAGTCCAAATTCTGTAGATGAAGATGGATACCAATTCATTTA
>JAOXJP010102875.1:13523-28320 GCA_025762735.1 Platanus orientalis | reverse complement strand
AATGATTCTTAAGTGTGAATTAGTGATTATTCTATCAAATCCTAAAGTTTCAAATCAAAATTCCTTCATTTGACCCGTCTCTTGGTTTCGGACGCCGTATCTCTGCAATAAACTGCGATACGCGAGACGTACCTGTATCTCGGGTCTGCAATACGAGTCGGGATAACGATATTTTGAACCTTGGTTTGACTAGGGTTTGCAAGGCCCTTCTCCAAGGCTCGGGTCAAGTCCATTCTATGCCAACCTAGGTCTTGGTTTGGTCTTTAAGTATACTTACCACATTTTCATAGATTTTACCTTTTGAGTGTTTGATGTGACTTCAAATGCTTCCAATTAAACCTTGACCTCCTGCCTCCTATCTTGTGTGGTCTTCTGGTCTTGAATATCTTCCTTCTTACTCAAGTTCCAAACTCAACCACCTAGACTCTATCATGACTTTCAATATATTACAATGCATACATGTCATGCCCACCGTAACATTTGAATTTCAAGAGTTTTGTAGCATATTGGCTAAGATGGTATCATATATCATAAAATTTTAAACAGCATCAATGGTGAATCAGCCTAGAAACACATGAAAAGATGTTACGACTGTCATTTGTATTTTGAAAATAGCTAATGATTTTGGGGTGTTTGGTGCGGTTTTGCTAAGGATTTTGGGGTCAGTTTTATAGCTCTTAGGAATTTGATGGACCTTCTTCTAGGATGGAGGCTGCAAGCCTTCAACCGTTTTGGTAAGAGGCTTTGGAAAGTTATCCCTACGGCGGTGTGCTGGTCAATTTGGAAAGAGAGGAATAGCAGGATTTTTAGGGGCTGCTCGGATCCTGCTTTCCAAGTGTACAGAAGAGCCAAAGATCTGGTCATTTTCTGGGCAAGAAATTGTAAAGGTTATGGGGGGTTGCCTAGTGGTTCTCTTGTTAGGGATTGGGATAACTCTATAGGGGTTTCCTAAGGGCCTTGTTCCTCTTTTCGGGGTTCACTTCGTTTCCTTCTTTTTTGGGGATCTCACATCCCTGTTGTCTTGTTCTTTCTTTTGCCTTTCATAATAAATTTTTCATCCATCAAAAAAAAAAAAAAAAAACCAGCTAATGAGCTTGAAGATACACTCGAAATTCCTAAAAAGACTCCAATCTTTATTAAAATTTAGAGAAATAAGGAAAAAGAGGACTAAAAATGAACTTCATATGGACTCATCCACACCAAGACTAAGAGATGGGAATACGCAGATGATTGGTCATGCAACCTAAAATGATAATGCTCTTACATGACAATGTAAAAAATAAAAAATAAAATCTATCTAGAATTATATTTACCTACCCCTGATATTGGTCGGTATGCAAGATGGACAGATATGCACAAACTCAGTTGAGGGTCCCAAAGGAGCTGGAAACTGTCTTCATTATCAAATCCATGACAGTATTTATTTTTAGGAACTTATTTGTGTATATCATGAAAACTATTCTTCAAGATCATCTTGTTTGGGAATTACAATCAGGCAATAGAGCATGGATACAGACGTGGGGATTAGAATCTGACAAAAGGCAAGGAGTCTGACCCGTGAGCTGAAAAAAACATGGAATAAGAGACTTTTATAAAATAAAATAAAATGTCTTGTAGTTAAACGAGGGGATATATTGTTAACTGTAACCTATAGATACAAGCATAAATATATAATCTGTCTGTATGACAAATGTGAATTTATGTCGAAGAAGAAAAAAAAAAAACAAACAAACAAACAGAAGAAAATTTATAGGTACAACACCAGAATCTGTGGAGCATTGGATCCGACACTTGTACAATACAGATATTTCATCCATCTAGAAGAGTCAATGTGACTATTCATGCAGGTTGATTAAACATTTAAAGAGAGGCAAGACGATCACTAGTGGATGATCAATTTTATTCGTAAAGTTACAAAGCAGGACATCGATTTGGTAGGGGCCAAAAACAAAATACTATAGTTTTTACAATCTTTTACCCATTCTAGAATGACCATGGTAAATATGAGCATGTGCTGGGGTCCTAGTGACTCCAGCAAAACTTAGTTTATTTTTTTTCTTGCATGGACTGCAAAAGCCAATAGTACCCAATTGGGATATGAAGTATGCAATTATTTCCAGAAAACATTGTGGGCAAAGTTGGGTACAAAGCTTTTCCTGCATCCACAATGACAGGAAAATTCAGGTAGTCAATCAAGGCCTTGGGAATTTTTTATGATGTTTATTTTGAGACTGTTGCAACATCAGGTCCTACCGCAGTCGGAATCTACATACAGTACCTCTGTTAATCACATGACAGGCTGATAACCTTTCGACAATGACCATCCACAGCAGCAATAAATGTTAGGTTCTCATCCCTTCCATCCATATTGAAATTCTTTCAGAGTCATCGCTTCTCTTTGGTCTAGCAGGGAATTAAGTACTGATACATAGGTACAATACATCCCCATTTTAAGCTTTATGGATACAATAATCTTGAGAAATGAAAAAATTCCTGAACTACAGAACAGTATCAATAGTACTGTTAAGTATCACCATTACTACCAATTCCCTTCAACACACTACAGCAGAAAAGGCCAAAAGTTAGGAAGGAAGGATTATAGGTCCTTTTTTACACATTTCTCTCATTATTTCAAGCTTTCTCAAATTCCATTAAATTCTGCATTTACAATCAACTGCCCATTCAATATTGGTCAGAAAAAAGTTCTCTTTTTGTTTCCACTTAGATACAGTGTTAGGTTAATTCAAATATAATTGAGGGGGATTATAGATCCATGGATTACATATCAAATCCATGCAAATAAAATAAGAATTTTTCAACATTTAAGAGCTTCTCTTGGTTTTTTCTTTTGGTTAAAAATATCTTAAAAGACAATAAATAATTATTTTTCTTGACCTAAGCATTAACAATATAAATTTCTTTTTGTATATGTAAAATTTTATAAATGAACTGTTAATGTATAAGGGAGTATATGGGTACATTCATGCACGGGTACATATGTCTTTGTATTGTGTAAGGGTATATTTGTAAATACATATACTCCTACATGCATTCTTGTAGGGAGCTTGTATTCGCACCTCACTTTTTTGTAAACACACCTCCAAAATCTCTAAGCACCCCTCCGTAAATTCCAATTGTACCATTCTCTCTGGTAAACCCCTCCTTGCTAAGTTTCCTATACACAACTCTCTCCAACTGGTGTCCGTGTCTCCCTTTCTTCTTCCTTCCTTTCTTCAACTGTGTTCCCTCCCTCCAACCGGCGTCATTGGCGATTGAATCATGCCTCCACAATGACACGTGAACCTGTGTTCAAGAAATCATGTTTTTGTTTCAAAATTTTTGCTTTTTTTTTAATTTTTTAGAGTTTTTTTTTTTTTTTTTTTGCAAATCGACAGTCTGTTTGGCCTTTACCAGGCTGAACGCCTTCAGGCCCGTTCGGTATCATAGTGTCGAACTGGCTTAAGCCTATTCAACCATATGATGCCGAACACGCTTAAGTTTGTTCAACCATGTGATGCCGAACACGACGGAAAGATTAGAAAAAAAAATTCTAAAATTTGATTTTTTTTTTTTTTACCCAGGGGCTTCGGTTTCACTTCCTTGAAACTCCATTGGTTGAGTTCTTGTTTGAGAATCTAAATGTGTGACTTTTTTTAGGTGTTAGAGAGCCCTAAATGAAGAAGAATGGAGGGAGAGGAAGACGATTTGGAAGAAGAAGAGGGGTGGAGGTGTGCTTCCAAACTTTGTTTTTAAATTTTTTTTTTTAATGACATTAGGGTTATAACTGTCATTTTAGGACAGGGTATTTTTGGAATATAGTTAAGTGAGGTGTGCTTACAAAAACGTGAGGTGCGAATACAAGCTCCCTTCTTGTATCCCTTTACTCTTCTAATAAATGAAGTATGTGAGAGTATGATACAACTCTCCAAACGTATTCTGCACAATTTCTTCTTCCCCTTCTCCTCCTTCTCTACCAAACCCTAGCATATATGCACCTAACTCCCCTTGGCATTAGAGCAGCAACACAGATCCGAGGACTGCGAGCTCATCTACTGATCTTGCTTGACCCCCACTGATGTCATCAGGTCATAAGGATGACATCACCATCAGTACAGACCTTGTAGAGAAGTGATGAAAATTCCAAATCTGCATTGATCCTGATTTGTTGTAATGATTTATGGTTAAATTGAAGTCATCTGGTATTTTTGTATATTTTCTGAGAATTTTTTCAGATTTGAATGTTCTCAATTCGCACATCTATGGAGTTTTTGGCTGTCGATTTGGGTCTCTTTTGATCTCTTGGTATATGAGTAACCTATTGCAACCAGTTTTGTTGAAATCCATCAAGATTTGAGCTGCCAGTGATGAGTTTTCTCTCATATATCTACCACCAGGCCATATATCACAATTTTTCAGATTCAAAAGCCTTTTGGTTCTTAGCTTGAATGGCTGAAGTGGTTCCTATTATGCAGTGTGATGTTCCTTGGGTGTTTTTCAAAGCTTACAGCTCGTAGTGAAGGGCTATAGTGTAATGTGGCTTCGATTTCCTCTCTCTATTGTATTGCCAACCCTTGTAGTAGATGTGTTTTCGAAACTTGGGTACTGTTTTGGGTTTTGCGACCTTTGTCATGTGTGTTCTTCGTGTTCGAAGGGTTTGTTGAGGCACAACAATAGTGTGCTGTGATCATGTGGATGTGTGTGCTTGGATTGTTGCTTGAAAGCAGTGTTAAGAGTCTTTTGTTGAAGTTGTTTCATACTATTGTGCTGTTTGTTGGCCTGTTGTGGTGTTGTGTTGTGCTTGGAAGCAGTGTGTTTGGCCTGTAGTGGCTCTTTGTTGTGTTTGGCAATAGTGTGCATCAGTTTTCCTGTGGAGCTTGGGCATCGTGAAGATTTGGCAGTATAAATATGTCGAAAGTTAATGAGACTATACCTCTAAGGAGGGCAGCCTATAGTGCTCCTATAACTACCGTGAAGCTTGATGGTACCAACTTCCTCCCCTGGTCATAGTCTGCAAAACTGACAATGAAAATAAGGTTACATTACAGGAGCAACTAAAGACTCTAAGCCGGAGGATCCCACCTATTCCAAGTGGGAGGTTGAAAACACCTCAGTGATGTCTTGGTCGATTCATTCTATTAAGCCCTCTATCAGCAAGACCTGCTTGTTTCTTTCCTCCATGAAGGATATTTGGGACTCTCTAACCAAGACCTATTCAGAGGAAAGTCAGATTGGTCTTCTCTATGAGCTCTGCTAGCTAAGTACGGCAGATAAGGCAAGGAGAACAG
This sequence comes from Platanus orientalis, assembly GCA_025762735.1. Lineage (NCBI taxonomy): Eukaryota > Viridiplantae > Streptophyta > Magnoliopsida > Proteales > Platanaceae > Platanus > Platanus orientalis. The sequence goes on along the minus strand of JAOXJP010102875.1, from coordinate 23,035 downwards.
ACTATCTCAGCCTACTATAATTCCTTTCTTAGCAAGTGGGAGGAGATCGGTCCTATCACAAACTCTATAGATGTTTCTGCCGGAAAGCGTTATTTAGAGAGGATAGAGTGTTTGAACTCTTGGTGGGGCTAAACCCAGAGAGTATGAGCAAGCTCGTGCACAGCTCCTTAGTCAAGCTTGTGTTCCTTCGCTCTCTGAGGTGTATTCTTATCTCCATAGAGAGAAGAAAAGTTGACACGCTAGGCTACAGGCTCCTATAGTTGAGCACTCTGCTTTAGCATCTGCCTCGTAGTGAAGGAGCTGAGGTGGCAGTAGCACCCATAGTGCCAGGAGACAGAGTTTCACTCCAGATGATGAGGAATCGCCTCAAGTGTGATCATTGTGGCTATTCTCAGCCCACTAAAATAACCTGCTGGGATCTTCACGGTCATCCTCAGGAACAGTAGTTGTGATGTAGCACACAAGCTCTGAAACCAAAATCGATGTAGCAACACTCAAGGCACACTCATAAAAAATAGTGAACATTCAAATAGAGATCCATGGAAGTCGCACACACACACAAGATGGAGGTTAGGGTTAAAATGCATAAGGAAAGCTCTCGGGTATGTCTTTGTGGGCTCAGAGATCTGGGCAAAAACAGCAATGATATAAAGGGAATTTAGGCCTCAAAACAGTGGATAAATAGTGGGCCTTTCGGATGGGTTAAGGGGGACTGATAAGGGTTATAATCAGGTTAAATTGAAGATATTAAACAGGATCTGTTTGGGTGTAGTTATAGGACTGAAACAGGGTTCTGTTTTAGTTCAAACAGTATGATATTTAGGCAGGGATTTAGGACTTTGAACACAACAGATCTGGTCTTAAATAGCAGGGCTAATAGGGAGTAATTCTGGGCAGCGTTTGGAGTGAAGATTATCTGAACCCATGGCCTATATACGTCAACGTGGACTGAGTATGGACTATTATAGGTTTAGTTCAGACTGCTAAATTCAGAGACAATAAACAAAATATCACAGGGCAATTCTGGACTGAAATCGGGAAGCTAAAAAGGGATAAGATCTGGGGCTACTAAAGGATTTTGATTGAATTGAAACAGTGGTTGCTCTAAAGCAAAACAAAGAGGTTTACTAAGGCTGAAATTGGATCAGGTTTAGTACGGGTAACTGCAGGTCTAATGTGTAGTGTTTTAATGATTTCTGGGGTGAATTAGTGGCGTGTATGGGGATTTATGGTAACCGCAGGTATGGAGATTAATGGGGCATGAGTTTTGAGTAATAGAATCAGAAGAGAAGGGGTTCATGGTGTAGCCAATGGGTTTAGTAGATGGGATTTAGGGTTTGTGAGGAGAAAACAAGGAAAAGAAGTGTAGGGAAGAATGGATCTCAGGTTGGGTAGCAAGTACAAAGATAAAAATAAGAAGAGAAGATGGAGAAGAATGAGAAGAAGAAGATACATACCTTTAGAGTAATCCCTACTCCATGATCCAAGTAATCCCTACAAGAATTTCAAGCCAAGGCACAAGAGCTTGAAGAAGAGAGAAGACCCACTCGTTAAGAGTTAGAAAACCTAGAATTTTTTAATATATTCATCATCTAAATTACAATGGCGTATTCCCCCTTTTAAGACCAAAATTCAAATTAAAAAGCAACTTCCTAAAATAGAAACCTAGGACTCTTTAACTAAAGATTCTAATGAAACATTTTAAAATTTAGAAGCTAAAAAGCAAACCAAAATTGTGCCCCTCTTATGGAGTGATCAATCACCATTATTTTGCTTATAATAGATGCTGTCAACTTTGCCCAAAAGCAAAAATCCCAATACCCTCTATGTCCTAAACTCTGATAATGAATAAAACACAAACAAAAAGAGTAAAAACACTCCAATAAAGGACTCAAACAGCAAATCAACTTCTCTATTGGTGTTGCATAGGTGTTCCTCCATGATCTTCTCATGTGGACCCCACCATGATCCATGTGTGGGTCCCCCCTGACTCTAATGTCCACATCAAGTTGTCTTCTGCAACATGGTTCTTATTATGGTAGCCGTGGCAATGTCCCTCGTTCTAGTGGGGGAGTTCGAGTGCCTATGTTGCCACGCCTATAGAGATTATGTCTACTGCAGCTCCTCATACCTTATCCACGGTTTCTGAGTCATCTAGCCCTAGGTTTACTCAAGAGGAGATGGATTTCTTTCACCGTCTGATGGCCTAGCTTGATTCCTCTTCTGAAGTTGCTTCGACCTCCTAAGTGGCCTTTGCTGGTATTCCAGACTATTCTCTCAATGCTTCCTCTCCTTCTAATCCCTCTTGAATCATCAATTTTAATCGTCAATTCAGAAGCCTTGCATCACATGACTAATATGTTTAGTCTTTTTTCCTCTTATCGAGTGTGTTCTAGTAAAGACAATGTTTGTATTGTTGATGGTTCCTTGTCTCCTGTTGTTGGTACCAGTTGTATTCCTGTTTCATCATCTCTATCCCTCTCATATATCTTTCATGTTACAAAACCAAAAAAAACCTTTCAAAGAGCCATTAAGACAAGGAGACCCATTATCTCCCTTTCTTTTTTCCTTGTTGCGGATGCTTTCAGTGCTCTCATGTCTAAATCCTTGCAGTGCTCACTTCTTCAGAGTTTTCTTATTGGAAAGAACAATTTTCCTATTTCCCACTTGTAGTTTGCTAATGACACAATTTGTTTAATCAAAGCAGAGGAAGATCGGGTGTTGAATTCAAAGCTTATTCTCATAATCTTTGAAGCTACTTCGGGTCTCAAAGTGAACCTAACAAAATCAAGTATAGCGGGTATTAGAGTGGATGAAATACCCCTCATTAGTATCACTGAGATCTTTGGTTGTAAAGTGGAGAGTTGGCCTTTAAAATATTTAGCACTTCCACTTGGTGGTTCCCCAAAATCCTTATCTTTCTGGGACCCTGTGATAGAGAGAACTCTAAAGAGGATGGCTTGTTGGAAAAAAAGAATACATCTCATTGGGGGGGTGGGGGGGGGGGGAGTCCAAGATGCCAATATGTTACATATCTATTTTTAAAATGCCCAAAAAAATAGTGAGCATGTTAGAGATGTTCTAAAGGGATTTTCTATGGGAAGGAGGAATCGAAATGAAGGATCACCTTGTCAAGTGGTGTGTCGTGTGTAATCCTAAGGCATTGGGTGGTCTAAGCATTGGAAACCTCAAAGAGAAAAAAATTGGTCTTTTAGGGAAGCGGTTGTGGCAGTTTTCTGTTAAGAGAAATAGTTAATGGCATTCCACAATTCTAACTAGATATGGGATGGATTCAAATGGTTAGGACTGCAATTCTCTTCTGAATCGGTCTGTCTTTTATTTGGAAAAACATCAACCTTTTTCCACTTTTTGCTCCTAATATCCCATATGTATTGGGTGATGGATGGTCTATTAGATTTTGGACTAATCTTTGGTCAGGGATCACACTTTTGCCTCCACTTTTCCTCGGTTATTCCATCTTTCAGGTCATAAGGATGCTTTTGTTTTTGAAGTGCTTCCTAACTCTTCAAATGACATGTCTTGGAATTTACCTTTCTCTCAGAACCTTTTTGATTGGGAGATCAATTATTGGCTAAGCTCTTGTCTAGTCTTAGTGAGGTTTATATTTCAGCCTCATTTCCTAACAAAAGAATTTGGATCATTGAGTCATCGGGTTGGTTCTCTTCCTAGTCTTTCTTCTTGTCCCTGTTGTCGTCTTACCAAACCTCCAATACTTTTCCCTATAAAAGGATTTGGAAGCCTCATGTGCCTCCTCAGGTTAAAGCATTTGTGTGGACTGCTGCTCTTAAGTGTATAAATACCACATATAATTCAAATACGGAGACCATACATGGCGTTATTCCATTAATTGATGCATCCTTTGTAAAGGTGATAGTGAATCAATCAACCACATATTAATTCACTGTGTTTTTTCAAAGAATGTTTTGAATTGCTTTTTTGGGAGTTTGGTTCAGTCATGAGTAATGCCTGTGGAGAATTTGGACCTCATTAGCAATGGAACAGCTGGGGTATGGGTACACGGGGGAGAATCTTTTGGCATTGCCTTTTCATTGGATCCTATGGGACATTTGGAAGGAAAGGAATAGCAGAATCTTTGAAGGAAAACATCAACGTTGGTTGGAAGTTGCTAAGTTGATTTTGAGGGAAGACGAGAGTTGGATTCTTATTATTAAAGAATTCAAAGACCTCTACTTGGCCTTATGTTGAGGCACTGATAGCCTCCACTACTTCCAACATGCCTAAGTTGAAAAAAACTATTTTGCATTGGATTCTTCGTCCTATGAGCCTTTAAAAATAAACTTTGATGGAGCTTTTAAAGGAAACCTAGGGCCAGGGGTTTCAGATATGTGGTTAGGGATTGGATAGTAAAGTTTTGCAACTGGTGTGTGGTCCATTAGGTACTTGCGATTCCATAAAGGTTGAGACTAGGGATTTGCTTATGGGTCTCCGTGAGCTGAGAAAGATGAAGGTTAAGGACTGCATTGTGGAAGGAGATTCATCTATAGTCATCGGATGGTGCATGGGCAAGGGAGATGGATCGTGGACATTGGCTCATTTTGTGAATAAGATTTGGGATATCTCCTCTTCTTTGGCTATTTCTTTTGTGCATGTTCCAAGAGATCAAAATGTATCTAATAAGTTAGCAAATTAGGGGATGGGGCTCTCGGGTTTGTTTTTAGGGACCGAAATTTCATAGTCTTGCTTGTAAGGGGTGTTAACTTTTGTTGTTGTATCATAAGTTTTCTTCTTCTTCCTTTTTAATAAATTCATTAATTATCCAAAAATAAATATCTCTCGTGTTCCTAATCTCAAGCTTAATCTTATATCTACAAGTCATCTTTCTAAGTCCTTGAACTGTAGTATCAATTTGTTTCCTTCCAATTGTATATATCAGGACTTGGAGACGTAATAGATGATTGATAGAGACTGTCAGGAGCAGGAGTTATACTCGATGGACGAGGGTTCTCTTGTTGCATCTCCAATTCAGCAGGCATCTACATCCACTAGTGCTTCATCGAACTTGTCCCAGCTTCTTCAGTAGCATTATCATATTAGCCATCCTTCTTTTTCTTCATTGTAGAGACTTTTTCCTTCTTTGTGTCATTCTATTATTGTTTCTAGTTTTCATTGCAAAACTTGCGAGCTCACTAAACATTGCCATTCTTTGAATGTATTGAGTACTAGTAGGAGTACATCTCCCTTTTTCACTTGTGCATTCAGATGTGTGGGGACCAACACTGGTTACTCCATTGTTTGGCTATAGATACTTTGTTACATTTATCAGTGATTTTACTCGTACTACCTGGATATATTTGTAGCATGCAAAACATGAGATTTATATGAGAAACTCTTCCCTTTAGCTTGAAAAAGACAGTAAAAAAAAACCAAGAATTTTCAGAATTTCAAATGCAGTTTATATAGAAAAAATGGTAACATCTGACCACAAATGTAGCAATAGAATAAAAAAAATTGTCATTGAGAATGTACAATGAACAGGATATTAAGTTCTAAATATGCTTTTGCAATAACAATCATACATCAGATATATAAGCTTGTAAATAGGAAGCTAAATAATTAATTACACTACGTTAAGTATACCTGAATGTTATCACCACGAGGATGCTTCCGAGCCCCCTTCTCAGGAACGTTCACTATCTGCACAAGAAAAGTATATATACGTTTAGACAACCAACTTAGGAGCATGTGATCCAGTTTAAGAACTTTATTTGCTACCTTATATAAAAGTAGTAATAATCTATCCACGCAAGACTATGACTTGGGGGAAAGGCAAAGCATGTCTATTCAAAAGTTAATAAAAGTAGCGAAATCAAAAGATAATACATTGATATATTTTTTTAGTGACTATAATTTTTTATCGAAAGAGTAATGAGAGTGAAGAAAGGAAAGATAGCAAAACTATTTAAAAAGTCTTGTGATGAGCCCATGGGAGGACTAATTCACAAGGTCTCCAGGCCCCAAGAAGGAAAACAACCCAAACCAACACCTACAAACAAAAGCAAAGAAATCAATACCGAACCCCAAATGCCTCCCCCTCTCACTCCCATACCCCACAGTCAGCACCACCTACTCATCCACTTCAGCCCTACTCTGCCAGGAATCAGAATTTTATCCATGGCCCCTTCCCCTACCTCAAGGTGTTTCTTGAAGACATGGGATCTATAGAAGAAAGTCAAATAACTGAATATGTATTCACGAAGACAAGTCAGGTAGCTGCATGCATCAGGTACCCTACAATTTAATACTTATGAATAGCTTCAAACTTTGTATTAAGTTAAAGGTTGCTCCTTCAAAATGTGTGATTCCCATAATTCATCTGACTAAAATACAGTTTATAAGAGAAAATCACATCCACTACATGGAGGCATTTGTATGAATTGGTTGGACAGATATGCCAAATGAGGGATAAGAAAATTCACCTTCCTGGTGAATATTAAATAAACCAATACTAGTATTTACGACATAAATATAATCTGACACGTCTTAGTGTGATTGAGAGAACAAACACTCAGACATGCATCTATCATACAATATGATGCAAACACTTCCCCATAAACATCCAGCTCCACACACATAAGATGCCTAAATACCAATACAGATATAGACACTGGGATAGAAAACAGGGACAAACTAATTATTTCCTGAGATCAGGATACAGATACATAATGAGTATCCATCCAGTATGATGCATATCATGCTTTAATTTATAAAATTTTAAGCTAAATATTTCTTCTTAGTATTTAATCATGCCAAATTTGACAAATGTAATTATATTTATAAAGTTTCATACAGTTAGGTTTTCCAAGAGATAAAGTAACAATCTGATAAGAAACCAGAAACTATTTTTAAGTATCAATGTAGTACCCAGTGCTAACATTGACATCATGATGTGTCGATACGGAATATGCTAATCATGTTAAAGAATATGGATCATGGCCTTGATGTAGGATGCCACAAGGAATGACCCTACAAGTAAAGAAGGTGGGAAAATCAAGAATCACTAAAAGGAAACAAGAATTGGATTCTTAAAGAAGAATCTGGAAATTTCAGCAAGTACAAAAGGAATTGATAAAATAGAATCAAAAAAATAAAATAAAAGGATAATGGGAAAGACCTAAAGAGAATTTCTGTAATTTTTGTGGCAGACCCACAAAATTACCAAAATACCCCTGGTCATGTATCAGAAAATTCTAATATTTTGTGGAGTGATTCTGACGTCTATGGAAGGTATGCATACCAAATTTCAAAATATTCTGATAATTAAAACTAAAAAGCAAGAATATGCAAGAACTACTAAAGAATTAAGGGAGAAGTTCAAGAATTCAAGATAATTAGCAAGTAGACTTATGAATACAACAAAGAAGAAGGTGGGTAAGGATTGTGGGTGCAAGAAACACAATTAAGAAGTGATACAGGATATCCAAGAGATGGATTCCTACAAGATTAAAGATGATAATAGGTTTCCCAAAATTATCTCAACATGATATAAAGATCAAATCCTGAAATTCAAGAATGCTGAAATTTAATTCAATAAATTCAAGAATTCAAATCTTTAATAAAATAATGCAAAAATCCAATTCTCTAAGTCAAGAAAAGTTAGAATATGATTTAGAATCAAAATAATTAGGAGAAATCAAGAAAAGATTAGGGAAAATCAACATGCAGCCAAAATCCCAAATTTCATGGGTTTCAAATTTGGAGCCCTAAAAATTAGAGGACACAAGGGAATACCTAGCCGCACCCCCTATTTCAAGTGATAGAATTGATTTATGAATGAAAAATAGAGTAAAAAGTGGGTTTAGAATGGCATGGCTACAAGAGGGGGTTTCATGGATTTAAGGTTCTTGAAAATTGGGGATAATTCAAGAAAAATGTGATTTTATGGTTGGAAATTGGGGAAAGTGATAGATGATTGTGGAAGGCTTAGGTTTAAAAAAAAATTACATTCTTAATGAAAGGATTAAAAGTAATTAAATAAAAGAGGTTGCTGAAAATTTTTTACTTCAAGAAAACCCAAAGGTGTTCTTGAAGGTATTGAAACACAATTTTATAAGATAGATGTAAAGTTTGGAAAACAGAAATTTAAAAATCAAAGAAAGAAAAAGTAATATTAGAAATCAGAAAATTAGAAGAATAAAGAAGGAAGAAAGATTATGAAAAGAGGTAGGGGCATGTGGAAGATAATAAGAGAAGATAAACGAGAGAATGAATGGGGAAGAACTCACCTTACGTGTGAGGGATTCTTGGGGAAAAAGACACCACCCATATGACTCAAGATACACCACCCACAGCAAATTGGGCTTTTATAAGCCTTTCATTAAAGATTGACTAAAATACACCTAACCAAAGAGGTTGTACGGCTAGCACTAAAAAAACCCAAAAAACTTTGAAAAACACTCTAAAAATTGTTAATTACTCCCTCGCATGGCTCTATGACCTTATTACATGAAAATTCCCCAAAAAAACCCCACAAAACAAAAAGGAAACTATTCTAATTAAGTAAGGCAGCAATCTATCTTCTTGAAATTCACTTCGGACCTAAGCTTTGGCTTCCAAAGAGGATATGTATTCTCTATCCACTGCATTGCTACCACATCAATAAGGGTTCTTAATAGTGGTTTTCAAGTTCTTTACCGGTTGGTGAAGATAAGAAATCAGCAAAAAATATTAAATATCAAGAAGAAAGAAAGCAAGAGAAAGCTTACCTCACTCTTGGAAGACGAGAGAGAAGGGGAACCATGGCTACAACCCAAGAAGATAACACTACCACACATGGGACCCAAAAATCAATTTTTTATTTCTTTTCAAAAACTGAATTACAACCTAATGTTTCTTTCTATTTATAAACTTGACTCATAAGACTCCTTAACTCATTACAACTCCTATTTTAAACCAAATTCCTAAACAAATGACTTCTTAACAGATATGAAAACTGGGTGAAGTATCGAGAGGAACTTAAAATCAAGTAAGAGCTCAATCAAGTGGAAAGGGTAACACGAGAATTGGTCTGACTATTGGCACTGCAAGATTCTCTAAGGTCTAATTGACATCCTTCGACGCAAGCTTCTTAAAATAAATAATGATTTTATAAATACTTCACTTGATAGTGTACGAAGGATCCTTGTTGATATAGATAAGCGCAAGGCAAAATGGGAATGTACGAAGGATCCTTGCTGATATAAATAAGCACAAGGCAAAATGGGAAAGAATCAAAGCAGAACAAGAAACAAAACAAGTACGAATTCATACATCTTCTCCAGCTCCAACATCTTTGCTGGTCCATGCCAAGTCTGCAGTTCAAAAGAAGCACCGGACAAGGATGAGATCTAAGAAGCCGTGCTCGTGCAAGCAGTCTTCAATCTTAGGCCAGGTTCGTGCAAGCAGTCTTCAATCTTAGGCCCAAGAGATTGGCTAGCTGGAAAGGGATGTACTTGTCGAAGGTTGGGGGGGGGGGTGGGGGCAAGAAACAAATA
>JAOXJP010102875.1:0-13513 GCA_025762735.1 Platanus orientalis | reverse complement strand
CCCCCCCCCCCCCCCAAGACCCACACAATGTAGTGCTTGCTAGTCTACCGACATATTTTTGTCCTTGCTTGTGGTCCCAACTGGGGTGGCTACTGCTAAAGAGAATCTCAACGGAAATTTCTATGGGGAAAAGAGAAAGACTGTCAAGGCATGAATCTGGTGGCTTGGGAGGATGGCCTTGCGATAAAAAGGATTCATGATGTTAACAAAGCCTTGTAGGCTAAATGGCTTTGGCGTTTGGAAAGGAAGACAAGAACTTATGGAGGAAAGTGGTTGCGGATAAATATGGGATGGTAAATGGTTGGGAAACTAAAAAACCTACAAAGCCTTATGGGGTCAACTGTTGGAGGGGTATTATGCACCAAGTGGAATGGCTTAAAAAAAGCCATTCGTGTTGAAGTGAGATCTGGATTGGACACTCTATTTTGGGAGGACTGTTGGTGTGCTTCTCAACCCCTAAAAGATGAAGCTCCTCTTATTTTCACTCTCTCAAACCTCAAAAACTCTAGGGTGGCTGACTTTGGGATTGGAATGGGGAAGTAGGTGGATGGAACTTGCATTTGCGAAGACCCTTGAACGATTGAGAATTGGATGCTATGACCAATCTGATGGGTCTCTTGGATGCTAATCCTTTAAGAGAAATGTTGAGGATAGCCGCTGCTGGTCTATTAGAACCAATAAAGAATTTTCGATCCAACCATGTTATAAATTACTAATGCAAGTCGAGCAACCTGATTTCCCTTGGAAACAAATCTGGACTTTCAAAGCTCCCATTAAGGTGTTGTTCTTCACTTGGTTGGCAGTAAGGGAAGGTCCCTACAGTGGATAACCTAAGGAAAAGTGAATACATTCTCCCTAACGTTTGCCCTCTTTACATACAAGAAGAGGAATCTGTGAACCACATCTTTCTCCATTGCCCTTATGCTAGAAAAGTGTGGAGTATGATTTTAAGGGAGACGGGTGTTGGATGGGTTTTCTCCGAAAGATTAAAAGATGCAGTGCTTAACTGGAAAGTGAAGACTTTCCCCAAAGGGTAGGACTTTATGGTACTTGATCCTGTTGGCGGTCTGCTGGTCCCTTTGGCTTGAAAGAAACCAAAGGACCTTTGAAGATTATGCTGAACCATCAGGAAATATTGCCAGAAAGGCTACAGATCATATTTTTGGGGGGTGGGGGGCAGCAAATTGTAAGGAATTTGAGGGGGTTTCTTTTGTAGAATTAAAAATAGGGTGGGGAAATTTTGTTAAAGAATGAGTTCTTGCTGTGCCCTTGGGCTCTTTTGGCTTAGGGATGCCTTATCCCCCCATCTTTAATAAATTTTCTCCTATCAAAAAAGCGATTATAGATGTGATTCAGGGTTGAAAGGCTAACATGGAAGAGAATCAAGAATTGTTTAAGATGGAAATAAGTAGTTGAACTTGCTTCTCCTGCACACAAAAAAATTATCGAACAAAGCAAGATTCAAGAACAATAAAAGAACCTCATGAAACTTAGATAATTTCTTCATGAGAAAAACCAAAATTTTATTCATCAAAATAATTCAACTCTACTCAATGCATCAACATGACCCTTATTTATAGGAAAACTCTACAACGAACCCATAACTACAAAAAAAAAATTAAAATTAAAAGAAAACCTTCAAAAGATAAAGTTCATTTAGATAAATCCTGTCAAAGTTAAACTTCATTTAGATAAATCCCGTCAACAAGTGATACCCTACAAGTAATTTGGTCATAACTCTCTCAGATCAACTCATATTCATTGATCTTATTAGAAATGTAAATAACCTTTCAAATGAGACCAAATATTGATCCTAAGTACCCTTACCTCCACACCTTGCGGCTCCATCAATTTTTATCCTTTACCATTTTCTATTTAATAAAACCCATAATCCCTTTGTTATCACCTGCGGAATCTTCACTCAGAAGTTCCCTTTCATTCTAAAATCTGAAAGTCCCAAAACCCATAAACTATGATCTATCGATAGTGCTAGAACGCCTGAGAGTTTACATCCTTTGTTGTTTCTGACCTGTGGAATCACAGTCCTAACCTTCTTCTTACTTGTTGGTGAACTTGTCTCTTGCCCACATCATCCTTCTTGGGAAGATAATGGATAAGGCAACATCTAGATGTTTTTTCTCCAGTGAGTGTTGTGCAATGATGTGCTTAACTATTTTTCCTTAGATATTGTTGAAGATGTAATGACAAGGATAAAAATGTAGAGCAGACGATGGGTTCCAAGAAGTAAGGGGTTCATTGCTTCAATCTAAAATGAAGCAGATGATTGTCATTGAGAGGAAAACCTTCGATTTTGAACTGGTGTATTTTGGCACTGCAAGGGTAAGATCACTGAAAGAAGAAAGGGGTTCATTGCTTCAATCCGATTTAAGGCAAGTTTAATTCCATGGTTTTACTCAGTTATTGATCAGGCTTGTAGAGAATCAAACCCGTCGTCACTTACTCGTTCCAAGGACAATGGCAATAGGATTATCATTGTGAAGGGGAGGGTAAATGACCAAGGAAAATTCTTTAAAAAAATCTGAAATCCTAAGGAATGGAACAGAATTTCGTATTTTTATCCCTGGGGATCTTGAAACTTCAGGGAGGGTGAATGTTGTATATATTCTTAGTCATTTGTTTGGTGGTGAGGTTCCAGTCAATCCGATGATTCCTATCCAGGCAAAAGACTCTTTTCCGCCCTTATCTGCTATTGTTGGGGCCCAATCCTCTCATGGAAGAGTTGAGGTTAAACACCATGAAAAGGACTGGGCGGTTATGGTTTCTTCTTCTGAAGATGAAGACGGAGAGGAAGTCTGGGCTAGATTGATCATTTGTTATTGATCAAATACTGCCATCTCTTGGGAAGAGATCGCAGTAACTATTTGTGAATATCTAAATCTAGTACAAGCGGTGTGGATTGCTATCGGCTCCCTCAGAGTGATTTTGGTGTGTTCTTTTGAGGTGGAGGTGTCAGCCCTATATGGTAAAAAATTTGATTTGATTTTCCACATCTGGGCTGGATAAAAATCAGTGGTTGGAACCCTGATATTTTAACAATCAGTTATGATAGGCTGTTTAAGCAGCGTTGCATCTGGTTATGGGGGCTTCCACTTAATCTATGGACTAGGGAGATCTTTGAGGCAATAAATGTCATTTGTGGTGGGTAAAGATCTATAGACAAGCATACCTTAAATTGTGATGAACTGGGGCAGTTGGAATTAGTATGTGGTGACATTAGGGCGATCCCTTGCTTATTTCAGTGATTGACAACGACAAGTATTTTCCAGTTATCTTGATCTAGAATGAGTTCATCAATTTTGAAAGTGATGTTCTAGTTGTTGATGCCGTTAAAAATCACTTTTCAAGCTCGATAGAGGTTTCCAGAAATTCCGATAACATTACTGAGGGGGAGCTGGCAAAATTTCAGTCGTTTCCCACTTCCCATCGTTGCTCAAATTTCAAATCGAATTAGTTGGCTAACAGGGGTGTAGTGTACGATCTCCAGGGTGGGAAGGTTGTGTGTTGTTCGACCTTCCCTGTTTTTTACGGTCTTGGGGAAGGGATTAGGGGAAAGCAGTTGCCAACTTCACACGCAAGGGTTGTCAATGATGACTGAGAGATTTTACTTGCATCAAATAGGAAGCCTCCGTTCGTTTCGAGAAACCCTAATGAAACTACTTCGTCTTAAATGGTTGGAGCATTGCATATCAATCGAGCATCTGGGGGATGGATCCCAATCATACGGCGTGGGTGGGCCTCTACCTCACTTAGAAAAGACAAAGATAAAATTACCCAGGGGAAATCGGGTACTTTGCTGTAGGCAAACATGAATCCCTTCGATGTTTTACGTAATGAGCATTTGACGCTTTCTCAATCTTCCCTCAATGATAGAAGAAAGGTAAGTGGGTAAGTGAGCCTTTGGGGGAAAAATGGTCTCCACAGTGGCATCCGAAAAAGGGTACCATTAACCAAATACAGATGGATCTTCCTGCCTGTGATAAAACATGTGCCTTCTTTCAAAAATAGTGGGGGTGGACCCGACCCACCAACTAACCATCCGGGGGGTTTGGACTTACTTCATGGGACGGATTGTGGGTTCATCCCTTCTCCTCTATCCTCATCACATCAAGAGAATTCTGAAACGGAGGTGGTTGGGTAGATTGGAGTTTCACTCGTGGAGGTTACAAAGGTTGTGGTCGATCCTATGGGGTCTTCTAATGGTGAAAATTGTTGCCATTTGCAGGGGGAGTTCCAGTACGCCGGCAATCCATTACTGTCCATGGTGAGGAGACTTTCTAGGCCACCAAGATCTTCAAGTGTTGCTTCCTTGGTAGCAGATAAGGATTTAATTGGCATTTTCTTGGACTCTGATTAGGAGGACTCTTATGAATCTAAGGTGGCAAATTCACTTAATTATGGTGCTCTTAATGGTAACCAGGTTAGAACGGCATCTATAGGAAATTGTTTTAGCAAGGACGATGGTGTGCCTTCCAATCTAATGAAATCTGCAGGGGTTCCTACGAATGAAGTGGGACTCGTATCTTCTACTAATAATATAAGTGGTCTGAAGACCTCTTTTGCGTTTTCTGTGGATTATAGGAGGCGGGTGTTTGAAGATCAAGCTGATCAAGTTCTTAATGAAAATCAATCGATCCAGGAGTTTCTTGCTAATCATTCTTCCCTTTAGTTGCAATCGGTGGGTCAATGTATCCATGTTTTTGAGAATCTTTTAAGTCACAAAATTCATCACCTAATGATGTTTGTTCGGAAACAATGGAAAAACTGCATGCCTCTTTAGAAATTTGCTTGGAAACAATGCCTCTTCCTGTTAAGCCTAGTTGTGGGGTAATGACGACTCAGGCTGAGTCCATCCTCAATTTCATGCATCCAAAAGGTCAGAATACTATTTTTCAAATTTCATTCTTCTACTCTTCTAGATGCTTTTGACTTATGCAGGAACAATTATTCTGTTTTGCCCTCGGAGGATTTTAATTTTATCCGAGGTAATAGTCTGAAGGAAGATCAGCCAAATTCCATTATGGGAAATTTGAATAAATAATTGATTGTGTTTGACGATCAGATAGGGGATAACGAGTGTGAAGTACTCTCGAATTTGTCATTAGCAGTGTTGGATAAAGAAGGTGTTGAGATGGATCTTGAATTGAATGTGTTTGTGGCTGGGTCAAATTGTGTCACTTCTATTCATTATTCTAACAAACAAGATTGCCTGTTTCTTAAGGGGGTGAGGGAGAGAGATGATGAGATCATGTCAGAGTGGGTGCTACATAAGTTGGAGGAATTTGGCCCTTTTTTAGGATTTTCCTATAAAGGTTTTGAGTCTAATATTAAAGAATTATTCAAAGTAATTAAACTTCGAAGAATGAACAATATAGGTAATGAAGGGTCTAAGTCGGTTGGGAGAAAATGCCTCCTAAATGAACTTAAGAAGCTTGAGTATAGTATCAATTATGATTATAAAGAGGGTGGTTTAAGCGTGGGATTGGATCATCGGGGCAAAGGGATTAATTTTAGTTAAATCAATGGATTTAAAACTCCTTAAATGGAATGTTAAGGCTTGGAAAACAAGGACAAAAGGGTGGCAATTTGTAAAGGTTTTTCTGGTATGTTTCCGGATATTTTAGTTCTTTAAGAAACTAAATTGAGGTCATGACGAATCAATTTGTCTTGGAAGTCTGGGGCAAGGTTCAAAATGTCAGTGTCGGTGGAAGTATCGGTCAAGCCAAAATAAGACATATATCGGAAATGTCAGAAATATTGAAAAGAAATATTGTAAAAATCATGAAAACTTAAAAAACATATTTTAATTTAATTACATATGCACAAGGAAACAAATAGATTCATTAGGAATGATAGCTTATTTTAGTACACTTGCATTTTAATATTCTTTAAAAATACACACACACACACACACACACACATATATATATATATATATAATGGTTGACAAAAATATTATAATCTAACCCCATAAGCATAGGGAGCAAGTAGATTCTCTTCATTTTCTTTTTTCTTATCTTCGACTTCTTCCTCTCTCTCCTTTTACTTTCTTTGAAATTTATCGTTTTTTATATAATTTTTTATCATATCAACACAATATCATATTAGGCAATAATACATTGTAAAAGGGAAATATTCGTTCAACACATCGACATTGTACATCATATTGACCAAAAAATGAATTTTTATAATGTACTTAATTTGTCGTGTTGGTATAGGAATATATCGTGTCGGTCCTAGTAGACAATGGCATATGTTGGAAGATATTTAAGATATTTCGAGATACTTAATACCATGCCTCTAGTAGGAATATCCCAATGGTGATGAGGTGGTGTCCCCATATTCTTGGATGTTTGAATTTGAACTTTAATGGGTCATCTAAGGGGAATCCAGTGCCAACGGGTTATGGCTGTGTAATCTGGGATTAATTTAGCAATTTGGTGTTGGTTGTTTGTGGGCCTCTAGTTTAGCATGATTCCACAAAAGCAGAGTTAATGGGATTATTGGTGGGGTAGAGGGAAGTTAAGGCTCTGTGTAGCCCGGGGTGTTTTGGGGAAGGTGATTCAAAGTTGGGTTCTTGGTGAACAAGATGGGTCATGGTATTTATCTCATTTTATTCACGAAATCAGGATGTTCATCAAGGAATGTGGTATATCTATTTTTCATATCCCAAGATTGCAAAATGAGATAGCTGATAGGCTTGCAAGATGGGGGTTGGGGTTGGGAGATAGATTCAAAGGGTGTGCTATGCCTAATTGTTCTTAGTGGGTGGGGTGCTTGGTAGTATTGTTGTTATATCATGTTGTATCTGTTCTTCTTTTCTCTTTGCTTATAATAGAAAGATTGTTATTCATCCAAAACAAATGCTTTGAAGTGGTTTTGGGTCTTAAAGTTTAACTTGGCCAAAAGTGAGATGTTCAGGGTGGGAGAAGTGCAAAATCTTAGAAGCCTGATAGTAGTTTTAGGATGCAGAATAGGAAAGTTTTCTTCAATGTATCTAGGCCTTTGTTTGGGTTCAAAATTCAAAAATAAAGATGTTTAAGAGTTGGTTGTGGAAAAGGGTGAGAAGAAAGCTGAATGTTGGAAAACGCCTTTGCTTTTGAAACATAGTAGACTTCCTTTGATGGAGAGGATCTTTAGGAACTCTTTGTGGAATGATATGGTGGAAGCCAAGAAATATCACCTAGTGAAGTGGAAGAATGTTTCCCAACAGAGGAAGGAGGCCTTGGTTTAAAAAGATTGAGATCGCATAATATAACTCTCCTTGGAAAATGAGGAGAGGTTATGGAGAAAAGTGATTATAAATAAGTATGGGACAATCTCAAACAGGGAATCAAAGGAGGTGAGGATGGGCCATGGTGTAGGGATATAGAAATGGAAGGTTATACTGTTTTCAATAATTTTACTAAGTTGAAGTTGGGATTGGGCTAGTTAATAAAATTTTGAGTAGACAATTTGGTGTGGCCTTGCTCCCATTATGGAATCTTTTAATAGAATGCACTCATTAGCAATACAACAGCAATAAACGGCCTTATCCCAATTATTTGGGGTCAGCTACACGAATACTGTTCCGCCATTCCACTCTGTTTAGGGCCATATCTGCCGTTAAATTATAAGCTACCATGTCCCTCCTTACTACCTCCATCCATGTTAATTTTGGCCTTTCGCTAGTCCTTCTAGCACCTTCAACTTGTATTGTCTCACTCCACTTCACTGGTGCAATCATTGGTCTTCGTTGCACATGCCTAAACCATTTCAATCGACTTTCCCTCATTTTATCACCTATGGGTGTTACACCTAAGCTCCCATGAATGGATTCATTCATAATTTTATCCTTTCTAGTTTTGCCACTCATCCATCTCAACATCCTCATTTCAGCTACGCTCATTTTATATATGTGTTGTTTGTTGGCTGCCCAACACTCGGCTTCATAAAGCATGGCTGGTCTTATAGCTATCGTATTCCCTTTAATTTTAGTGTTATTCATTTATCACACAACACTCCAGAAGCACTTCTCCACTTCAACTATCCCGCTCTAATTCTATGGGCAACATCATCTACAATATCTCCTCCCTCTTTGTGCATGATTGAACCAAGATAACGAGAATGGTCACTCTGAGGTATCTCTTGGTTATCAATTCTAACTACTCCTGTATTTCTACTCCTATGTTGGCTAAACTTGCATTCCATAAATTTTGTTTTAGTTTAGCTTATCCTAAAATCATTTGATTCTAAAACATCCCTCTATAGTTCTTACTTGGCATTTACCGGCTCTAGTCTCATCAATCAACACATCATCATCAACAAACAACATACACCATGGCACAATGTGCTCTTGAGCAATGAATAAGTAAAAGCCATAGATGTGCATTTTGAATCGAGTACTAGCAATGGGGTGCATTGTCCAAATCTTAGAAGAAATCTTAATTATTGAGAGATAGAAGAGATCTTGGGCATGCTAAATTTTTTTAAGGACTTTGGACCAAATTTAGGAGAGGTGAATAGATGGATTAGAAGTTGAGAGATGAAACTGTTTGGTTAAATCGTTTTATTTTGCCCTGATTTGAATGATTTGTCTCTAGTTTCCTTATGAAGTTATTTGTTTCTTTTTTTTTGAGAGATTATCGGGCGATACTTTATTGAAAAGACCAGTAAAAAGAAAAAAGAAAAACTGTTGACAATAGGAAAACAAAGAAAAAACTATCACCAAGGAGGTGAGGGAAACAACAACAAAGAAAAAAAGGGAAACAAAAACAAAAGCAACCACAAACAAAAAAGAAACACTATATCTCCTCACACCACAACGAAAACCACTCATCCTCCACAAAATCAACCCTAATAGAGGTCCAATCAAACAACATCATATAAATGTAAAGGTAGAACTCCTCGTGGCTTCTCTTATCCTCAAAGATCCTATAATTCCTTTCCTTCTGAAGACGCCAACAAATAGCCCCTAAGAGAGACAACCAAATGAAAGAAGGAAGGGCCTCCTAATCATGAGATCAATTCATCGAAGTGGGAAAGCAAGGACTAGGAAATGCAAAGATGAGAGAGGAAGAAACCCCAAACCTTACTAGAAAAAGTGCAATGAATAAGATTGTGATCCACAGATTCCTCTTCCTTTAGATGAAGTACACATCTGTTAGCCATATTCCCCTCTACTTTTCAAATGATCAAGGGTGAGAATTTTATCCAGAAAAACATTCCAAATAAAAAATGCCTCTTTTGAAGGGATACCAAGGATCAAAATACTTTTATGGGAAAAATAGACGGTCTTATGACTTGACAAATCCAAATATAACGATTTAGAAATAAATCTACTTCTCTTTGAGACGATCCATTCCCAACCATCCCCTTGAGTAGGGTCTAGCTTCATTCCTTCAAGCATACTAAGCAACAAACACAACTCACCCATCTCCCAATTATTCAAATTTCTATAAAGATCAGGCATTGATGGGGACAAGGAGCTGCACGTGGGACCAGCATTGTGTTTGGGTGGGTGAGACCCACTTCTTTGGACATGTGGCAGTCCATGGAGAGCTATTTCATTTCCATTTTATTGCTTATTAGTTTTTGACTTTATTTCTATGCACATTATGTAGGGGGAAATAATTAAACTTTTGTTAAATGGGGGGTTAGTTGCTATTTTGCTTTTAGATGAGATTTTTACTTATTTCTGATATCTTATGACTTTATTTGTAATTTCTGGGTGAGAGACATTTAAAACTTCTCTACATGTTTAGATGGATTATGAATGATTGACTTTGAATACAAATTTTCTCAATGTTGAGCTTTAGCATGAGTATGTGTGACAAATCCAAAACCAGGAGTGGTTTCCCCCATGAGGTTTGTGCAAACTAGGTGGAGGCGTAGGTAATTCTTTTTTCCCTATCTATTTTTTCTTTGTTTTGGTTTACATTTGATGTTCTTTGCATTTTCCACTAAAATCTGTCAAAAAATTATTAGTCCTGCATCATTTTGGTATCAGAGCAAGGTTCTCAGTTGGCTCCATTCCAGCTGGGGTCCTTTGATCATTAGTGGTAGTTTCCTTCTTGTTTCCCCTTTAATTTTCAATTGTTGTCATCTCCTGTCCAGATTTCCTTCATAATATTCCATCTAGGTTCATCAAGAAACCATCCCTTAGGCCTTCTTCTTCTTCTTCTTGTTAGTCTTTTTCTTCTTCATTATCATCTTCTCTATCTTATTCTACTCTCCTTCATTCCATACTTACCTTCTTGTTGCTGTTTTTTATCATAGCCTTGGCCAATCTTGAACCATATTTCCTTTATTCCGTTTCCCTCTTTGTTTTCTATTATCTTCTTCATGGATTCTTCATAATTTTCTTATGAGGGAAGTTTTACATCTTCAATCCTTGTGGCAGCCTTGGAAATTTCTAGACTTGATCGTGAGCCTTTTGGAATTGATTTTCCTATAATACCCTTGAGTCTCAATCAAATTAGGGGGGTGTTTAGGGATTTCTCAATGTTTAAAGTCAAAAGAAGCCTCTCTTAGAGGCTGGCGGCAGATTTATAGGAGTCCACATTTGTTGGGACTTTTTCTCCTTTGTGAAGATTTTTTTATGGCCTAGACATGGAAGTCCTGTGACCACATGTGGGCCCCCCATATTGATTTGTAGATTCCTTTTTGAGATAATTTTTAAATAAAAGAAGCAATCAGCCAAGATACCCACACGATTTGACTTCCAAATCAGAATCCTAATTAGTTTGGATTCTCCTATTTTATGGGAGATTTTTTGGGCAGATTTAAAGAAGGTGGAGTTGTGCAATTAGTATGAGGGACCTTCATGTGACACATGGCCATCCTATTAATTTTAAAATGGAGGAAACTTTGCCCCACTAACATGCACACGATTTGGGTGAGATAAGGAATCCTAAATTTTTGGGATTCCTCTTCTTAAAGAGACTTTTGTAAGATAGGCCACTCGATTGGGTTAACATAGGAGAGTCCCCACTTTGCTGGACTCCCCATTTTGGAAGGCATAAAATCTGTTCAGAATTCCTCCGTGGTGACCATCAATTTAAGAGTCCCAATCCAAAACATCCCATGCAGCTAGTGGCAGCTTGGAAAGAGTCCAAGGCTGTTCGGACTTTGTTCTTTATGGAGGAATTTGACCAGAAAATTAGGGAAGATCTGCAGTTAATCAAGTTCAGTCCTAAGACACCTAGGACTCCCATTATGTGACACCTGTTTACACATAATTTACTGAATCAAAGTGAAACTCCTTGAGAGTCCAACTTCTAAAGGAATCCTCCTATTTGGACTTTTCTAAGTGGAAAAGCAATACCACGTGAGCCTTTGGACTTTGAGTCAACACTCACAGAATTTGTGGAAGATCTGGAAATCGAAGAACCTCACCCTACTGCTGGTGGCAACCTAAGAGAGTCCTCTCTCTCAATCGGATCCTTATCTTCTAAAATTGAACTCTCTTTTTGAAGACTGACAGTTCGATGTTAGCTTTCTGGTCGTGAAGTAGCATATCTCCCTGGACAGATCTTGATTCTGATTTAGCAAGAGTTGGAGCTTATCATAGTCCACATCTAATTGGACTCTTGTCATTTGACATTTTCTGAGCAAAGAAAGGCAGTCACGTCATTCTATTCTTTTTTTGGGAAGCCTGCTAGAATCCACTAATGGGAGTTTTATTTTAAGAAGGCTTGCTTCAGATTTAAAGGGAAACTTTACCGCTGTACGACTGGACTGTTTACCACTAGCTTGAGAGACCTGAGGAAGGACTTGACCAGCCAATCCCCAATGGAGTCTTTCATGGTATCTTCAAAACACCAACTACTCTCTAATCAGGTCAAATCATTCCCATGAGTATTCTTTCAATGTTCAAGGTGGTAACACCTCATGCGATGTTCCCTTCATCTTGCTAATGCCACTAGTTACTTGACTTTAAGCCTATGCAAATACCTTCTTTGGCAGCACCCTACACAGGCCAATAGACTTCTGGTATGTTTTCCATTACACAATCTGAATTGAAGATGGCTCACGTGATAGAACGTAAATATCCATTTGCAGCCTTTATGTCCATAACAACCTATATGTATGATTTCCCTGCTGAATTACTCAACCAAAACTGCTGTCTTCATCTGTAAATGGGGCTTACTTAGACTTGTCAAATATCATGTTATACCATATCTTAGGTAAAACAAGAAGCTCCTATGCTGTGAACTGTTACACTTGGTCATACTTATACCAGATTCATCCATATTTATTCTAATAGTCTGCTGGCCCATATCTAACCATAATCTAATTCCCTGTGTCCAATCTTACAAAGCTCAAAGGAATCCCTGTTAGCACATTACTGTGATATTTAGCTTTAGTTCATCAAACAGCCTACTGTCCTGATCTATAGTAGTATTAAGGAGAAGGTTCTGAAGATTCTTACTGTTTGCAGCCACATTCCACTTTTGTGTACCTACTTGGACTGAATTATGTTGGTGTTTCACTAGAGCAGGAGTATGAATGAGCTACAAGAATTTAAGAATTGGCTGAAATTTTGTTCCGAGGTGGATGCTAGGAAAAAATTAGAATTTGTCGCTAATATTGAGGAGTTTGAATGGAAAGCCAAACATGGATACAAATATGACAGGCATGTACTCTTAGGTCTTAGGCGAAAACATAGACTCTTATACACAAAGTTAAAAGAGTTTGTCATCAAGGATGTGAAGCACATGATGGAAGACCACAAAAGGGATTTTGACAGTCTTATTGAGCAAATTAACAATGGTTTGATCAAGCTTCAAGAGAAGAAAGCCAAGAATGAAGTTCGAGAGCTTCAAGCTCAGGTTTCGTTGGAGCAGAAGCTAGAGAAATTGAAAGAGGAAGAGATGTCTGCATGTGTACATGATGATGGTGGTGTAGATGGTGATCAACCTTATGATGAGCTAATTGGAGAGCCAGTCATAGACCAGAATGCATGTCCCATTGCTATCTAAGTTTGTGACAAAGTTCAAGTCCAAATTATGAAAGAAATCCAGCCCCTTGTGTCAACCACATCAGTCCAAGTGTTAAAGATGAAGGCTGTTGAAGACGACTATAAAGTTTATCCATTGTCAAGCCTTTGCAAGATGATGTGGATTCATTGTTCGAGATTGTTTGTGCTGACTATCTTACCCTACTTTAAAACTCGAGGTCAAGTTTTCTTTAACAAGGAGGGCATGATGGGAACAAGGAGCTACACGTGGGACCCACATTGTGGGTGGGTGAGTGAGACTCACTTCTTTGGATATATGACAGCCCATAGAGAGCCACTTTATTTCCATTTGATTGTTTCTTAGTTAGTTTTGGTTTTTTTTCTATGCACATTATGTAGGGGGGAAATGATTAGACTTTTGCTAAATAGGAGGGCTAGTTGCTATTTTACTTTTAAATAGGACTTTTATTTATTTCTTATAACTCCGCCAATGTTTGTATCTTCAGACATTGCCGGTCCCAAGCCCGGATAAAGGAGGAGGGTGGCGTCAGGTTG
>JAOXJP010102864.1:0-14337 GCA_025762735.1 Platanus orientalis | reverse complement strand
ATTCTTGGTTTCTTTCCTTGAATTATTTTTTGTTTTCCTTAAACTTAATCAAGAACTAATTTCTTGTAATCTTTTACTAGAAATCTTGATTTCTTTAATTGATTTGATTAAATATTGTCTTATTCTTTAATTAAAGATTTAATTCTTGATTTCTTTTTAATTACTTCTATTTTACTCTCTTTTTTCTTGCTTTATTGATTTAATCTTTTCCTCTCTTTTCTTAATTCAAGAATTGCTTTCTTGTTATAATTAATTACATTCTTGAATTATTTAATTATTTACATTCAATTTTCTTCCCTTCTTGAATTCAAGATTTAAGGTATTGTCTTTCTTTTGTTTGTTTCTTGCTTTCTCTCTTCATACTTTTCTTGTAAAAGCCTAATTTTGAGGTATCCTATATCATACCCTAATCAATTTTAATACATACGTACTGTAGGAGTACAATCACACTCCATACAGTTCTCCCATTCTTTTTCTCTCTTCCTTCTTCTTTCTGTTCTTCTCCTTTCTTTCTTTTCCTTTCTTTCTTCATCCTCTACTCCAGATTTTCTCTAAGGAATATCACCTAACAAAGACAACTACTTACTGGGTCTAGCTTCCTAAAACAAAAACAAAAACATAAAAAAATAAAATAAAAACCCATCCATTTTATTGGACAACTAAGTATAATGTTGTGGTTGAAATATGGCATTGGTTAATCTAGTTTTGCACCCTTTAGGTAATATGAACATGTTTGGACCTATCTTTTTTCTCATAATAACTATGCTATCAATTACCTCAAATCCAGTTTTTATGAAATGAATTATCAAGATGCATTGAAATATCGCTCCACCTAGGATCTCCTTAGAGTAGGAAACAACCAATTTGTTTACCATAGGCATGACTTTCAAGTGATGATATGAATATTTACTTGTCAAACTACCTAATGCAGCTGCCCTAACTTGGTTGGAAAGGGTTATCCTCTTTAGAGACCTAAGCCCAAACCAACTAAAAAGGGCCCTAGAAACTATTGAAGCAATTATAGGAACCATTGTGGTTGTTTCCAAAAACTTTATGGTTGCTTCTGGGTTTGTTTAGGGTTATTTTAATAGGATTTTTATGTAATATGGAGTTTTATGTAATAAGGCATCTATTTGCCAAGGGTCTAGGTGTGAATAGGGATATTTTGGTTTGTTTGAAATTAATGTAAATGGATAATAAGAGTCCTAGTTGTAATAGGAGTCTTCAGGAACTATTATAAGTAGCATGAAACGTAGGATTGTAATCTGAAGATTATTGAAAAATGAAATTAGGTTTTGGTGTCCACGATTTGGGACAGGTATTTTTTCTCTCCCCTTTCTCTCTCTTCTCCCCACAATCTCTTATATTTTTCTCTTTCTCTCTTGATTATTCTTCTTGCAGAAATTTTATTTATTTCTTGTTGATTACTTTTTCTTGCATTAAAGATTATCAAGAATCATCAAGAAACAATCTTGACTAAATTAATGAGTGCATTCTTGATTTTCAAATCTGAAATCAACATCCATAGACTTTTTTTTCATCTTCACCAAGAAACTATCAAGAAACCCTTTCTTGATTATCTTAATCTATTTCCCTTTATTCTTTCACATTTTCTTGATTCAATAATTTAATTGTTTAAATTGAATTTCTACTATTTCTTTAATTCAATAATCATTATTTGCATTTTTAAAGTGTTTTGCATCATCCCACCATAATCCCATATTGTAGGAATCATTCTTTTGGATATCCTACATCAAATTTAGTATCAGAGCCAAACCCTAACCATTTGAAAACCAAAAGAGAGAATATTTTGAGACCCTAAAATTTTGGGGTTTCTTTAAAGCGCCTTAAAACCATTTTTCTTCTTGACCATTTAAGTCATTTTAGCCCTAAAACCTTTCTTGAATTATTTAGGATTCATTTCCATTATTTTAGGGTTGTCCTAAAATCTTGGAGTCTTTTAGAAAGGTTTTCAATAGCCCTAAAATTCTCGATTGAGTTTATATCCACCATAGTAACCATCAATACTCTATCCTCCATAATGGATGACCATACCAGAGAGATTGATGCTATCCGAAAAGACTTAATTAAATACCACAGTGAATGCTTAGATGGACAAGTTAAAAAACCTTGATGAATGCTAATATGGTTGTCATACAAGCACAAATAGAGAAGCTCACAGCTATTATGCAAAGGAGGGATGAGTCTAACAAGGCCCCAGACCCAACAGTTGAATCGTAGGACTCTGTACCTCCTCCACAGCAGCAAACTAGTACCCCAAACAGTGAACCATCACACCAATTTCAGCATGTGATAATTCTGCCAAGGCAAGAGCCTCAATTTCAATTTACGAACCATCAAGGGCCTACTCATGATGAATTGGAGAAGCATGCACAAGTGGACGTATATGATCTTGGAAGTGATCAGCACCCAAATGAGTTTCATAACTGGCTTCACAGCATTCTTTAGATGGTATGATGTGTCAGACAATCGAAAGCTTTAATTTACAGAAGCTAAATGAAAGGGGACGACACGCATTTGGTGGGCATCCTATAAGCAAAGATACTCCACCATGGATTATGGAGATTTGACTAATGGGATGAGATGAAGCTAGCAATGAATAAATGATTTGAACCATGAAACTACAAGCAAAGAGCTCATCTTCAATTAAACCAATTAAGGCAAGGGAGCTTAAGTGTGGAAGGCAATTCCAACATTTGGCGACCCGTGTTGGTTTCAAGTAGACAGATGAAGTTTTAGTGGCCATGTATTGGCAAAGATTGTCTCCTTAGCTTTCCATGGGTTTGAATTTCACTCACTTCCCTACTTTGGATGATGAAATACAGGTGGCATACTAGATCAATGAAAACATGAAGGGCCTATCTTATAAACTACCTATTGTAGAGAATGTTTCTAAAGGTATCACAGATGGTTATTCATCTTCTAACAGGTTTATACATCAGACCAAGACTTCTTCACCACCTAGATCCTCACGTCAGTTTTCATCATCAAAATCTAGGGAATCTGAGGGATCTACTTCTAGACCCAAGATATACCAATGCTTTACTTGCAAGGGCTTTGGGCACCATAAGTCTCAATGTCCTAAAAAGTTTGTGAGAATTACAGATAAGAAGTCGATTCAAGAGGATGATTTAGAAGAAGTATATGAACTAATTCCTGAGATGATTTCAGAAGTAGAGGCATTGGAAGAAGAAGCTCAAGAAAGAGGAAGTGAAAGAATTTTAGGAGTTATGCGTCCTATGGTTGCTCTCCAAAAGACATATCCAATGCAGGCCAAGAAGAAGAAAGTTGGTTCCTTCCCAGTGCAACCAGCGCCACATGATGGACTAGGGATTCTTAGACATCCACCCCAACTCAACGGGGTTGAGTTTTCTAAGATGGAGGGAATTGATACGGCAGCCTTAACTTGGTTGGAAAGGGTTATCTTTTTTGGAGGCCTTAACCCAAACCAGCTATAAAGGACTCTAGAAACTATTGAAGGAATTATAAGAAGCTTTAGGGTTGTTTCAAAAAACTTTAGGGTTGTTTCTAGGTTTGCTTAAGGTTATTTCAATAGGGTTTTATATAATAGGGAGTTCTATGTAACAAGGCATTTATTTGTCAAGGGTCTGAGTGCAAATAGGGATTTATTTAGGTTTATTTGAAATTAATGTAAATGGATAATAAGAGTCCTAATTGTAATAAGAATCTTAAGAGACTATTATAAGTAGCATGAAACGAAGGATTGTAATCAGATTTAAAGATTATTGAAAAAGGAAGTTCGGTTTTAGTGTCCACGATTTGGGACAGGTATTTTCTCTCTCCCCTTTATCTTTCTTGTCCACATGATCTTCTCTCTTTTTCTCTCCTTCTTTCTTTTTTTTTTTAATTATTCTTTTTGTATAAATTTTATTTATTTCTTGTTGATTACTCTTTCTTGCATTAAAGATTACCAAGAATAATCAAGAAACAATCTTGATTACATTCTTGATTTTCAAATCTGAAATCAACATTCATTGACTTTCTTTTCATCTTCACCAAGAAACTATCAAGAAACCCTTTCTTGATTGTCTTGATCTATTTCCCTTTATTCTTTCACATTTTCTTAATTCAAGAATTTAATTTTTAAGAATCTTTTAGTTGAATCTTGAATTCTTGAAATTGTTTTAATTGAATTTTTATTATTTCTTTTATTCAATAATCATTATTTGCATTATTTAAAGTGTTTTGCATCATCCTACCATGATACCATATTGTCGGAATCCATTCTTTTGGATATCCTACATCACTACCATTCATAAATCAGTGAATTTTAAGGTTTCTGAGTAATATTTTAGCTGTAAGGCTGTTGTATAATATGAATTCTTGGATTGTTTATATATATTACTCTATGTGCTAGGTATTAGCTACATGATCTTAAATTCTCCTTCATTGCTTAATTTCCAAGTTAACAAACCAGTTGATGCAGGACAAGGGAGAAAATACCAAAAATTGATGTAGAATAATTTTCCAAAACCTCAAAGAATTTAAATAAAGGATGCAGAAGCAAAAAAAAATCAAGAATAGAATTTAGAAACAAACAAGTAGCTACAAAATTTAAAAATCAGAAAATAAATCATAGAAAGAAGAGAAGGAGGATTTAGAACAGAAAAATAGGAGAAAATAGATGAAAATAGCCCAAAAGGGTATTTTTGTAATTTTGGACAGAAAATCCAAAAATTACCATAATGCCCCTTTGATGCGTCAGAAAATTCTGAAATTTTTATGATCGTTTCTGACATGTGACAGGGTTTTACAGTTAAAATTTCATGAAATTCCGATAAGATTTGATGGGTCAAATCAAAGAATTTCAGAAAAAAAAGTAAAGGTGCTTTAATGGAGGTTTAAGAAAAGAAAAAAAAAAGAATATGACAAAAAGAATGAGAAGAGAGTAGTATAAAAAGAAAGATAAAATTATGAAGAAACTAAAAAAGAAAGAAAAAAGAATGGAGGTTTACCTTGAAGGAAAAAATGGAGCTTGTGGCTACACCTATGCAAGAAGAAGAAAGAAGGGAGCCAGGAGTAACATCAACCTTTGGAGAAGGAGAATATGGCTATAGCCACACCTTGGAAACACCCAAATCTTCAAAACAATTTTTTATTCTTCACTTGCATTCCAAGGAGGAAGATGAATAAAGCATCTAGAGGCCAAACGTGAGCTACAAAAATTTCTCTTATTCATCATAAGCAAACTTGTTGGTCATGTGTGGTGTTTTATAGCTCCCACGGCCAGACTTATTACACCCTAATTATAAGAAAGACTCAAACACCCCTCTAACACAATAACATCCCCAAAATAACCCCAAACTACATATAATAACCAAAACACCACTAAAATACCCTACTAAGACAAAAATACCCTCATGACATGTGTTAGGGACTAAAACACACTAAAACATAAAATATAAAATAAAGACGCTAATGAAACCATAACATGGGCGCGACCCTCTGGCGCCTTCTCTAGTAAACCTGAAACTCCTGTCTGGACCTGATGTCCTCATCACCAGTCATATAAGGTATTCACAGAAGCAAATATAAATAACAATAAGGAAACAGCTTGTATCAAAGACTGTAATAACCAATATAGCCGGTTGGAGTCATGCCTAAACCCATATCTTTCCTACCAAAAGAAAACAACAATAGCAACATACAGATACATCTAGCATTGATTTGTTTCTTACATTAAAAAATGTGAAACAGATGACCAAAAATGAACTAAACTTTCTTTCTGGTACCCAAAGCCTCTTTTATGCTAAATAGTCTAAATTTACAAAGGAATTTGTAAAGAACTTATTTTAATTTTAGAGCTAATACCAAGGTATATCTGTGGAACCAGAACGATGTTGAAGGCTACAAAATTACCAAATATAACCACCCAAAATGGCTCATCAAGTTGAGAATTGCATTAATGAGAAGCGTGATCCCCTCCATCTACCATTCAATACCAATAATTTTATATTCAGTGTCAAGCACGCTTAGAAGAAAGTAAAAAAGAAAAAATATGATATCCTTCGAAGGAAAACCTCAACTACCAAGTCATAACAGTAAAAGATCCCCAGTGGTTCTGTTTTGCTGATAACAGTGGTTGCTTCTAGTAAACCTAGCTCCTCTGTTTCTATGAACTGGATCACTATCCTCCAACTTAATAAAACAATCATATCTTTCTTCTCATGAAACCCTTTGTCCGCATCCCTTTTTTCAAGTTTATTGGAGCTTTGAGGTTCATCATGTGTTATTTTATTAACCACATATACAGTATTAAACATTTTACTGGTTGCTCAGAATATCACTAAAGAGCTTCATATCTTCCATTGAAATCACTAACCCATTAACACTTGATTGGAGTAACTTTGATGCTTCTGTCAAAGGTGTGCCCTGTCCTAGCAAAGCAATCATGATTAACCTAGCGTGATAGCATTCTGGTATACAGAGTTCACCAGTGCCTCAGCTTAATTTTCCTTGCCAGTATGATAAATAAGACATCAGCACCTTCAGAACTAGATGCAATTAATGCAGTTTGCACGTTTCTAGCTACTCAAGAGTGAACTATAGACTCAGATTTGAATTGGATCAACAGATTCCTTGCAACGATGGCATGTAGACTCTTATATATGTATTCTGACAGAGAGAGGCAATAGACTATGGATTATCTAAACTAATTGATGAAAACAATTCATTGTAAACTGACTATGTCATGATATCAACTACCAATAGGGAAAAAAAATCAATCTCATTGAATCCATAGGCTGCCCGACCATGGGCAGTACTGTTTGTCAGCTATCCAAATGCTCAGGTAGTTGACAATGTCACCTTTCTGGTGCAACAAGAGGGAATCAACTACAGCTCAAAATCCCTGTACTGTCCATACCCTATCACAGCCACAAAAGTGGGTGTGATTCAACACCCTCAAGATTTGAATTCATACACCTGATCGGACTGTAGAGGGATTTCGAACTGTAGACGATTCTCCCTCTTCTGCAACCTGCCTAAATACTAAGAATCATACCTTATGCAAAGTTTGTGGCCAAAGTCCTCACTTGACCAAAAGCCACAAGGAGCTGGCACTCCTAACCCTTTTGGTAATGCAATATTGACAACATAGTTTGACTGCTAAGATCCTATCTAAGTGAAGACTCTTTCTTGAATGGTTAGGGTCTTCCAAACACAGTTAATTTGTTTTTGACATATACACAAAGGTGGCCTACCATTTAAACTGTCCACATTGATTACATTGAATATAGTTCTAATTCAAGCTCATTAACATTGCACATTGCCCCAATTAAATTTTTCCTCTTTCATCCCCACCTCCTCAAGATTATAAAATGAAGATCATTACTAAATCCCTTTTTCTTTCAAGCTTTTCAGCAACAATAACCACAAACATCAAGTTCCATGACTAAATGAGCTAAAGCAAGGGAAGCAAAGAACCTTAATCAGAGAAGCAGAACGCCGCTAGCACCATTACAGGCAGGCCGCCTCATACAACCGCTGCGATGCCAAGAACCGTAGAGACTGCAACGTCGATAACATCCAGAAGACCTTCCCTCTTCAATATCTCATCGGAGTCCAACTGCAAAACTAAAGT
Organism: Platanus orientalis; assembly: GCA_025762735.1. Taxonomy (NCBI): domain Eukaryota; kingdom Viridiplantae; phylum Streptophyta; class Magnoliopsida; order Proteales; family Platanaceae; genus Platanus; species Platanus orientalis. The sequence goes on along the minus strand of JAOXJP010102864.1, from coordinate 6,713 downwards.
AGGCACGTTTATCTCCAGGCGCTCAAATTTGTCTGGAAATAATGTTCTAGGCTGGTGTTGCTGAATCATAAAATTCGACTCGAATGAGTTCCCCAATCGCATTTACTGACTATTTAATTCCAAGATTCAGGAATTGAAAGGTTGTTGTTCGACCATAAATATTGAGAGAAATTAGGGTTTTAAGAGATGAGGATGTCTAGTTTGAATTTAACATTGCCTTCCCACACATCATTGAACAATGGAGAGAAATCCAAATGCGTTACAAGCACATCGCACGGGTGATCAGGTTATAAAACCATAAATTTATTTTTATTTTTTTTATCTTTTTTATTTTTTATAACTAAGACCCATAATTTATTTTTTATTTTTATTTTTTATAGCTAAGACCCATGCATCTGGTTACATTTACAATATTCAGATGTATTAAGGTAGGCTAATTCGTTCAAAACATGTGAAGAATTCCACCTTCGATAAATGTAATCCCCTTGTCGCAATAGCTATCCGGCTTGGATTTAATACGCCGACCCCTAACCTGTGCCGCGTCCGCCAATGGTCAAGCAGGTGTAAACATCACTGTCCAAAGTGATTTTCACTTTTTTGGAAGAGTGTGTAAAACACTTTTGACGCTGATGTGGCCCCCCATTGACCTCGGCGTTTGCATACTCCGAGCGTAGAAAAGCCTCACCGATAGCATCATATGTGGTGAGCAGTCTTGTTGCTGGTTCTTGGAATACTTTGACAAATAATTTTAATGATATGCCATCCAGTATGATGGGTTTTTCTGGTTTGATTAGAAGTTGCATTATAGTAAAACAACAATCCACTTCAATAATTATCTTTTGAGCATGCATCACCTGAAGCCCAACGAAGAAGTTCCATGCTTCAGCTTCTTTCGTCAATACAATCCTAAAAAGCTTTAGATGTGCCACCAATGAAAGAGGTAATATGATCACAAATGATTGCTACAATCACCTTAGAATAGACAATCGTTTGAGACAACCATCGCCCAAGAAAAGAGTGGTTGGAAATATTGTCTGAATTTATGAATTGAGGTATTCCAACTTTTATTTTTTTAATAGGTGTTCAAACTTGTTAGTAAAGAAGAAAAGAAAAACACTAATCATACTAACACAGGTTTTTACTGGAGTTTAATTACCATAAATGTAGTCTAATTCCCCTATTGTTTGGTTGTTGGTCCCAAGTTTCAAGGGAACGTAACTGCTACATCCAATTTGTCTGTCCCCCTTAACGTCACACACAAAAAGTGAGGTGTATAGAGTTAAAACAGTAAAAACTGTTTTCAAATGAAAAAATAGGCACCCATAAAAACGGGGTTTATAGGGTTAAAACCATAAAAAGTGTTCAAATGAACATTTGCTCTCTTTTAAAAGACGCACCAATTCAAAAAACAATCACATGTCAGCCTGTTGTGTGGGACACAATGGGGCAAATAAATTTGGGTCCAGCAGACCCTTTCCCAAGTTTCAATAATCACATGAATGTTGCTCGTGAATTTTAAGGGTGAGCAGGGCTGGGCTATGCCTAAAAATTTTTAAATACCTGGCCCAAGCCCGGTTCTAATCCAATTACTCCTTCCAATTTCATGTGATCAAATATGATGTGATGGCTTATACTCTAGTCCAAGCTGCCTTCTCCACAAGTTATACATTTCATGACTCAAACTCATGATGTGGTGTAGCTCTAATGCCAATTGTTTTGAACCTAACCAACAGGCCAAAGTCTCATAATTAATGTAACACGTTAAGTTAGGCCCTTTAAACCATTGGGATTGTAACACTTGATAACAGAGCTACATGTTTTGAGTTTGAGTCATAAAGAGGGTGATCCATGGAAAGAGTAACCTAGACTTGAGTGAAAGTCATCATGTCATGTTTGAACACACCATGAGGAAAGAACTTCCTGGACTTAAGAAAGTCATAGTGAGTGCCACTAAAAGAGTGGGACTGAGACGCTATGGACATAAGCTACAGAATGTATTGGAATGTTACGATCCCAATGGTTTAAAGAGCTTAGGCTAACGTGTTTCATCAGTCATGGGGCTTATGGTGTTAACTTCGTAACACATTAATCTTCATCCTTAAGAAGCTTTCGTACAAGCGGCATCAACTACCTCAACTGATTTTTTTTCCCAATTGAGATGCTACGGTTACATTGAATATTTTCAACAAAAATGTTCTTAGATCACTTGTTCTTTTGATGAAGCACTATGTGACAATAGAACAAGCAATTGATGGAATTTTTTGTATCAGTTATTCAATTATATGGAGTAATCGGGCCAAAATGGATCACCAAGTTGAGTGTAGTGCCATCGGAAGGTGGGGATGATGTTGAGTGGTGGTAAAAAGGGGATCCAATAAACCAATGAATGTTACGCTTCTTTCTTCCCGAAGAAAGAGATTCATTGGGTCGTGATTTGATTGACACTAGTATTTTTCAATTGAAAGTATGGTTGTCGATTGGGCAGGGCTAATTTGAAGCCTAACTTGTCCAACCCGAAAAATAAGTAGGCTGGGTAAGTTGAACTTCGGACTGGATTGAATTCAGGCCCAAATTCTAAACCCGAAGTTATTTTCAGACCGGGCTTGGTCACAACTAATTTCAACCTAAAGCTTGGCCCGGCCTGTCCCAAATATATTAATTATGTAAAGCTGGACCTAATCAAACCCAACCCAAATTATATTACATATATACTATTGGATTAAATGTAACCCGGGGGGGCTTGGATTATGTGAGAATGAATCTCGTGAGAACCGTGAAAACAGCACCAGAGGGGCTGATGCATCAGTACCAAAAAGTGATTTGCACTTTTTGGGGGGCATTTATCACTTTTTGGCACTGATGTGTCCTTACCCTGATGCCGTTTTCACAGTTCTCACAAGATTCGTTCTCACCTAATTTTTAGTGCAAAATTGCAGATCTTGGTTCAGTTTTCCAACATTAGATTAGAGTATTAAGTTATGAAAAAGTAAAACATTCAATTTGAACTTCAAGGGTCTGCAGTAGAAGCGCAAAGAAAATTGGTTAACTTAATGAAAAAGATAACATATGAAAATTTGAAAATCTAACCATTAGATTAAGATTTTGGCTCCTTTTGAACACAATGGTAGCATTTGATTTTCTACGAACTACGAGTACAAATCTTGACGAATAAGACTAGGTTGAAAGTTTGATTGGTAAGATCTGAACAATTTTCAAATAATTAGGTTTTATTAACCTATTTACAAATGAAAGAGAATTTTAGACCACTTTACCTTATTCTTTTTTTTTTGGATAAATAACAACTGACCCCTTTACTTAATTCAAAGGTAATGTTTAAAAAAAATGTCTTATATCCCATCCCAAGTTTCAGAGCCATTATTTTTATTATCTTGATTCAATCATTTTTAAAGAAGGAGAAATTGAAGGGAATGCTAACCATAGTATGAAAACGGGATAAAGAAAATAGAAGAGCACTTCTACATAGGTGTGTACGAACAAAGTTGAGTTGCCGAGCTCAACTAGGTTCATCACACTAATTAAGATGCTCAACTAATTAATGTTGAGGCCAGTTTGGCTCTGTTCACCAAACTCGACTTTACCATAGGGCTCTCAATGAGCTCAGCTCTTCATGAGCTCAACCTGACTCCTTAGTTGAGCTCATTAAACTAAGTAAGCTTGAGTCAAACTGCGCTAAGCTCAAATTGTATTTTTTTTAATTTTTTATATAACAGCTCAAATTGTCAAGGACTTCATATGTATATAATACATATAGCTTATTATATAAATATTTAAATATTTAATATTTTTATATAATAAACCCATTATTTCATGTATTGATATTATATCACCCAATCATCGTATTTTATTTATAAAAAAAAAGAATTGATTTGACCTTTATAAATAAATAAATTTGTATTTACAAAATTGCTTTTGTTTAAGGGAAAATGATCTTTGACTGTAATTTGTGCGACCCATGTGTGACGTGCAAGACAACCTGATATGTGATGTATTTTAGGATTTGGTGCTCAAACCCATAGAACTAGCTGACATAGTAAGAAAGATACATAGGTCACTTCCCGAAAGATTTAGAACTAAAGTAACAGCCATAGAAGAGAGCAAAAACATAGATACAATAATGATAGAAGAATTAGTTAGGTCTCTCCAAAGTTTTGAAGTGACCTTCAAGCAAAATACCCAGAAGAAAGGTATTGCTCTTAAGGGTAAAGAGCAGTCTTAGTCTGAGGATGAATTGGATGAGGAATTCACTAAAGTAGCTAGGAACTTTAGGAAATTCTTTAGAAGGGACTCTAAGGACCATAAAACAATGTCATCTAGAAGGTCCAAACAAATCCCTAGGAAGAAGGAAACCAGTGTTGATGAGCCCATTTTCTATGAATGCAAGGGTCATGGTCATTATGCCAAGGAATGTGCCAACAAAAAAAAACTAAAATTCCATAGAAAAGCCATGGCAGTCACATGGAACGATGACTCAGATGAGTCTGAAAGTGAGTCACAATCAAGTGATGATGATATGACCCAAGGAGTTAAAGCCTTTATAGCTTGGAGCACTCCTATGACCTCACTCGCAAATAACGCAGAATTAGAAAGTGATAATGAGAGCGAGTTTGAGGAAGTAGATGATGGAGATATTCAAGAGGAACAGAAACAGAACAAGCAAAAGTTAAATTCAATGATAAAATAAGCAACAAACTCAAAAGAAAGCAAAAAAATAAAATAAAAGATACACATACCTCCCATAGAAAGCAGAGGCCTACAAAGGCATAGGAACTCTAGCTAGTAGAAATCTCGCTCATGTTGAGGTACATCCACCAGAGGGCAGATCTACCCCAACTGCGTGTCACCACCAAGTTCAAGATCTCCAATGCAGGCAGCAGGTAGAAATAGACCCGGTCGCTCTTCCCGCAATAGATGAAGTGGATCAACATGCAGCAAGAAAGCTAGTGTCGAGTACGCCTTCTCCACCGTCGAACTCTCATTCGTGGCCCAGACATCCTCATCCTTGAACCACGATGGGAGGACACCCTTAGTGCCCTTGTAATACACCATAGGTTGTGGCCCAATGTAGCGAGTCACTAAGGCTAGGTCAAAGGCCTTCGAGCTCGGAGGAGGTGTCCCATCCATAGACAGCCGATCATCATGTACAAATCGATCGGTGGCACCCCGATCTCCCCCACCAGAAGATGGAATGTTCAGGTAATGGGGGATCATCTCTCCACGAGATCCATCAGTAAGGCCTTGTCAGCCGGCACCATCAGGAGAATCAGAAAATGGCCAAACCCCATGGCCCCCACCCTCTCCTGTACATTTGAGCACATCCAAGCTCACAATCTCAAAACCTCAGACCATGAACCATGGCGTTGTACATTCCCCTTGGCCTACAAAAAAAACAAGTTAAAATATGTTAGAACAGTGTTTAGAAGCAAAAGGAACCAAAAATAATCCAAAAAGAAGCAAAAAAATCAAAGTGTCAAAACTGCCTCCCAGACCTAACGCCTGTTTTCCACTCTGACGCCAGTTTTTTAAGCTAGCACTAGTTTTTAATATGACACCACTTTTCTAGGATAACGCCTGTTTTTCTCAATGCCTGTTTTTTTTTTAAATAGACAGAAAACAAGCGTAACGCCTGTAATCTAGGTCAATGTTTTTCAGGCGTTAAAACACACGAAAATCAATGCAAAATCAACAACCAAATATTCTAAGACATGTGTAAATCAATATTAAACAAATTTAAATCCATTTAAACTCAAGAATCCAAGTTAAACCAAATCAAAAATAAAAAAGAAACAATCAATATAAGTAAAACATTGAATCAAGTTCAAAAGCTATTTAAAATCAAAAGAATCTACAAAAGTGTGGACATGATTAAAGCTAAAAAGCTTACCTCATCCACAATCGGATGCTTCCAAAGTGCCTTTTCTTGGTTAGAAAGGAGGGGAAAGTACCGGCTTGACCCCACTTGACTCATTGAAGCTGAAAGAAAAGTACAAAAAGGGAGAACTTTTGATCAAAAGTTGAAAAAGGAGGAAAGGAGCAATGTGTGGGGACCTCTCCACTATTCTGAATCTAAAAATAGCAAAAAGGAAGTTTAAAAAGACTAGTCGCGGGTCGTTTTTGAACTGTAACTGCTTTCAACGCATGTTTATGCTCCCAATGCTTTTTTTTAATTAAATTAAAAAATAAACATTGAAGCAAAAAACAGGCATCAGGCTTAATTTTTTGCTTAATGTTATTTTTGCCTATAAAATGGCATTCTTAACCCTATATTCATGTTTGTGCTTATAGATATGACCCACAAATAGGTACAATTGAATACATATCCTACCACCTCCATGAAATTTGCAAATTCCCCAATTGCCCTTCCCCTGAAGAACAGGAAGTTTGAAAAGTTAAAGTCATTTAGGGGCAATACTAGCCCTAGCCCAAATCAACTTGGATTGGCCACTGATAGAGGCAGTCATATCCTTTTGGGATCCAACATCCATGGTTTTTTGCTTCAGAGAACAAGAACTCACACCCACTATTGAGGAGCTCGAATCCTTTTTAGATTGGGAACACTGCCTTGGCATCAGCGTCATAATCCCAGTTCACAAACCGAGCTTTTTGAGAAACTTCCACACATTGGACATCTCCAAAGCTTCCCTCCCTAAGGAAGCTATGGGAGAATACTTACACTGCCCTTTCAACCTCTTACT
>JAOXJP010102853.1:0-14337 GCA_025762735.1 Platanus orientalis | reverse complement strand
CCCACCCCCCCCCCCCCCAAAAAAAAAAGCAGAGAAATTACCTGAAGGTCCTGAACTACACGTATAATACAGACAGACAGATGCCCTCACCCATCTTTTTCTTTCCCCCAACCCAACCAAGAAAACTAGAAAAAGCTCATATAAACTGACAAGAACAATAGAGAAGGAAAAGAAATTCATGTTACCCATGAGAGAAAAACTGCTTCATCTCATGAAACCAACATACGCCCAATCATTCCCTGAGTCCAAGTCGCAGTCTCCTTCACCTGGTTGTCTTCAGACTCAAGACATTCACCCAAGAACTCTGCATAGAATGTGCTATCTTTGAACAGTATCTTCATCTTTGGACCTAGTGTATCCGCTAAATCTCCCATCACTGCAACAGCAGCTTTCGTCACATCTTCCTCCCTACAATCAGCAAGCGACCATGAATATTATTAGATTAAACTAAAATAAATCCATTTCCAGCAGCAAGATGAACATGACAGATAACAATGTACCTCTGCCTATCTCTGAATACCACTTCTATGAATTGCAAGAGATGAGATGCATGGGGCAGCATTAGCTCGGCCTTGGAATTCTTAAAGCCCTGAAGAATACCCGAATAAGCTTCAAATATACCACGCCTGAGCTGGTTTCCATAATCCATCATCTCCTCATCGTCAGTATTCATCTGAGCACAGACCTCTGCAGCTGCCTGCATCATCGGCATGGCATATGGGAGGTACTTCTCAAAATGCTCCCCAATAGCAAGCGCAATGTCCCCAAAGCAGGAGAATATTGGGGGTTTGACGGATCGATGGAGCATTCCATTGGAAAGGTCCTTGAGAAGGTGGGCCACAATCCCATCACAGTATGGTAGAATCTTGTCATCCAATGCACGGCAGATGTCACCGACCACCCCAACTGAGATTGCACATACCTGGTACTCCTCAAAATTCTCCAACCCCATTGCCAGATACTTGTAGAACTCTGGCATGTACTTGCCAAACTCTGGCCCAGTGGCGTAAGCTAGAGCACCAATTGCTAGCATCGCTTCTTCATGTACTGTAGAGCTGCGGCATGCAAAGACTTTGAGGAACAAGACCATCATCTGATCAGCAGCCTGGAGGATTATGGACTTGGTATCCTCAGACACACTTAGTTTCTGAATGATAACCTGGAGAACGCCACAAAGCAAAGCTTGCAAGTCTCCTTGCTTTTCCCTATCATCCGATGATACAATCTGAAGCTCCACTGTCTGCCCCAACTTGGTCATGATGACTGGAAGAAGCTGCACTATGATGTGAGATGCCACTGCAAGATCAGAGCATCTAACCACCTCATTTAAGGTCTCGTACGCAGAAGCCCTGAGCCTAGAATCACTACAATCCTTCCGGTCCACTGTTGAGATAAGACAACTAATCATATCAGGGAGGTATGGAAAGAGCAGAGAAGAATTCATTCCAGCATCCTCAAACCCCTGAGCAAGGTAGTAGATTGCCCCACAAACCTTCTCAGCTACATTTGGAGTATCTTTGATGCTCTCCAACAGTACCCCCACAATCTGCTGGATATTTGCATGAGAAATCACAGAATACCCACTAGCAGGAGAATGCAATAACTCAAATATTCGACTCAGAGTCCAAGCAGTTGTATCCTTCACATGACTGTTCTCATCTTTCATGGCGTTAAGCAGAAAATCCAAACCTGCATGGACCAATGGCACGAGTTTCTCAATGGTTGGACCTTCAAGAATAGAACCAAATGCATAGGTGGCTGCCTCACGGTTACGCCATTCTGTATTCTGTATGTTTAGTTCCACGAAAGGAAGCACAAGGGGAACAATAGCATCCCCAACAGTCTTTGCAACAAGACCCAGGCAAGTGCCTCCAGCCATGGACAAATTCCAAATCCCATCATCCTGGTCCTGATCCTCTTCCTGCTTCAGTAAGGTCTCTAACAACGTAGGAACCAGAGATGACAGAGCCTTCTCTACGAATTGGGAATGTGGTAGGTCAGAGTCCGCACTCTCAGCTCCTCCAAATTCTTGAAGCCCAATCTCTTCATCACAAATGGAGCTCCAGAACTCAATTGCCTGGAGAGCAACAGCTTCTTCATCTCTTTTTACTGCATTTGACGTAAGTTCAAAGAAAGTGGGCATATATGGGTCAAGCACATCATAGTATGTCGATGAGATTGAAACCAGGCATTCAAAAGCTGCCTGCCTAATCTCTGCCTCCTTGGATATCGCTGTCTCGCAAACCATTTTCATGATGTAATCACGTTCCATTTTATTCTCAAAGTTGGTCTGTGCAAAATCTAAGGCATTATACAAAGCCCTAGTTGCGGCAAGTCGGACTTCAGGACCATGATCCACTAGGTTCATGCCTTGAACTACAGCTGTGAGGACAGAATTCACTTCTTCTTGCACAAGATCCCGGTGTGATATCTCCTCGCAAACATATCCAAGAGTTTCCAAGGTAGCCTGCTTCAAGGAAGCTGGCCTGTCTTGTTGGGTCATATTGGAGAGCAATAATGTTATAAGTTCAGGCCACTCCTTGCGAGGAATTTCAATTGATGCAATCTTGGCAATTACTTGGGACGATGTGTGCCTTGCTTCTGACACTGAAGATCCAAGGGTCCTCAGGAGAAGATCTTTAATTTGAAGTTTGACTGAAGTTTCAATCGCTACCCATTGTTGGATGAGCTGTTCTTTCCTGATAACCTCTTTGGCATCCAACGAGTTCTTAAGTATAATGCCAGCCAACCTCCGGGACTCCGAAGGTTTCCCATCATTTGAAAGCTCAACCGACAGGGAGAGAAGGAAAGCAGGTAAGTTTTGTTCCTGGAACTGCCTAAGGTTTCCTTCTGCTTCGGTCCGGATCTTTGCATCCGCAGATTGTGCAAATAAGAGGATCTGAGTTATTTCCATTGCCATTTTATCTCCCAGACTACTCCAAGCTGAACCCAACAAATAACAAAAGAGATAATAAATGAATGTAGGAGATCTATAACATAAGCTAAACCCTATAAATTAAAAAAATTGGGACCGAAACGAAAAGAACCACACTACCCAATCTATTCAAATTCAGAAAATAAATTGGAAAAAAAAATGAATCAAATCAACGATCAGTAACAAAAATCCGAAACTTTCAGTATAAAACATAGGAAAAAACTTTAAAATGAAAGAGATGTAACCCTAATCTTCTTCTATCCACAAATGCTGACAGACATCTCGAAATACAAAACCCTAAAGCATCAAAACTACTACTAACACAGAGAAATGGTAGATCTGCTCAGAAAGAGGAAGTCAAAAACCCTACATTGCAATGCATATTAGAGAAAGAAAGGGAAATACCTTGGATCAAAATCTGAAGAAACAGAGAGACTCTTCTTCGATTAGCGCCGGAGAAGAAAACTAGGGTTACTGTTTTCGTTCCTTCAAATCGACAAATACAGAAAGAAAAACGAGAGAGGCTTTCTTCTCCGTTTCGCTGCTAAAAATCTTCTTCCTCTCGCGACGCCAATTCGCAATTGAAAGAGAGATCCGTCGAGGGTATGACATTTTACTCTATTTTATCATTTTTGAATGCTTGCAAGAAGCGGGAGAGGCTCGTGTGATCACTTTCGCTGCTGACCCAAACCCTAAATTTCATTTTTTTGAATTCTCACACGTGTGGACACATGCCTTAATTATTTACACGTGCTATACATCTACAGAAAATTATCTGTGACGAAAATTGTTGTGAGTGACAAGTGTGTGATGGAACCATCGAGTGACAACCACAAGTAATGTGTTTTTTGAATTTGGTGCCTCTTTTGGAGCACTTACTTTTATTTGGACACCTTTTCCACGCTTTTACCTTATTACACCCATACACCCACGTTACAGTCTGTAGTGCAATCACAAGGTGGCTATACTAATTTTGGTCAGAGAAGATTGGCTCCCTAAACTTCCCTGAGAATCTGGTGTGCCCCCTTAAAAAAGCCCCCTAGATTTTGTGTATGCAAGTTGTGTGCATAGATACATCAGCACCGAAAAATGATACATGCACTCCCAAAAAGTGCAATTCACTTTTCGGTGTTGATGCATCAGCCCCTGGTCCCCATGCACACAACTTTTGTGTGCAAGAAATCCAGCCTCTTATAAAAGGCGTGAAATCATCTATGCCACTCCCCCTGCTGGGACACTCAGGGGGAGAATCAAAAATCTCCAAAAAGTGAATTGATTCCCCCCTAGTGTCCCATAAGGGGGTGGTGTAGATGTTTTCAGCTCCTTAAAAAAAACCTAATGTCAATTTTGCATCATGGGCAAACACATCAGCACCCAAAAGTGAAAATCACCTCACAAAAAGTGCCCTTCAGATTTGGTGAGAACAAATAAGGTCACCCTAAGGTGAGACCGATATTAGGGGCCAACACATCAGTGCCAAAACGTGAAAAGCATCCCCTAAAAAATGTATGTCAGTTTTTCGATGCTAATATGTTTGGGTGGGAATAGGATTAGGTACAAATGAATTTCATACGAACAGGTGCAAATGCCACCAAGGGGCTGATGCATCAGCACTGAAAAGTAATTTATACTTTTTTTTTCTTTTCTTTTTTTTTTTTTTGGGGCGGGGGCTGTTTATCACTTTTCAGCACTGATGTGTCTGCACCCTGGTGCCATTTGCACCGTTTGCACAAAATTCATTTGTACCTAATCTTCTGCATGATATGTTAGCCCCTAATGTCAGTCCCACCTTAGGGTAATTTTAGTGGTCTCACCAAATCCAAGGCATAAAAAGTGTAAATCATTTTTTTGGCGCTGATGCATCCATTCCTGATGCAAGGTGGACCTAGTGTTCCTTGAGGGGGCACACCAAACTCCATCCGCCTAAAATTAAGGTTCTAATCATATTATACCATTACCAATAAATTTGTGGCACGAAGGCCTGACAAAAGGTGTATTGGTAAATACACATTATGAAAGGATAATGAGATAATGAATATTGAATATTGAATACATGGTAAACAAGTTCATGTGTATTATTTATTGAAGTACCCTTTGTCAAACATTATCACATGTTTGGTAGATATAGGAGAGGATCCGCTCCTGCCAGTGAAAAGGACCTTATGACCTGTTAAGGTCAAGTGGAATGACAGATTGATGAGAAAAAGTGAAAATCATCTTTCAAAAATTGTAATTCATTTTTTCCCTCCGATCGCAGCCACCTAACAGTCATAAGCAGCAGGATCCAGACTATTGATGATTTGAACCCCTAAAATTAGGGTAGGACCAAACTAAATCTAAACGGACCTCTCACAACCTTAGAATGCTAATTTTAGAGGAAATATCTTTGGTTCAAGGGCCAAAAACCTTTTAGATGGGTTTTAGCGTGCTTTTGTAAATCGGCATGTATTTTTGACATTAACTATTTTTGGTACTATATGATTATCAACTTTTTTTATTTACCAAAAAATCCTATGCATTATTTCTTAGGTACTTCTGATCTTTAATAGAGTTTTTGTTTTTTTTTCCTTGTAATTGTTTATATCAAGAATATATATATATATAATGGGTACTATCTGTTTGAGTTGATTATTAGCCTAGTTAATCTTCTTTTTCTCCTCCATTTCTTTCTTTCTTTCTTTTTTATTTATAAAATGGTCCTAGTTAATCTTTTAAGGTGAGACTTATTCAACATGTCTTAATCTTGTGAAAATGAAGTAAATCACCAAATCTATATGTTATCCTTAAGTCAAGGAGCAATTATTCAGCACACATGAGAGTTCTGCAATCGAGCAATCAACTTTAGATCAAAAATTGAGGGAATTCATGGATGTCCAAGTGTTAAATTCTAGTCTCATAGTTAACAACTCGATAGTATTGTTTGGTGTTCTCTTTCAATCACTTTCCTATTTATAATAGTAAATAAATTGCACTCAATGCTTTAGGATATATATTTTGATACGTAATAACCTTTTAGTATTTTGTTGAAAGGGTCTAATGGAATCGGTCATAAGTATTTGATTTAATTATTGTGTCCCAAGTCCTAAAAGAGAAATAAACTGAGGATCCACCTATGCATCAAAACAATAATAAATAAATAAAAATTCAAATCGAATGGTCCTTGTATTGTGGCTACAAGTGGAACCTCAATTTATTTTATCAATTCCCAATATGAAAGGCACAACCATACTATTTTTATTTTTATCAGAAAAAATAATATCATACTGTTTTGATATGCGGTGGACAACCTTTACTAAACTGTTTCTAATTTATTTTAATATTTAGTACAAATAATGTCTACTAGGAGTATAAATTATTAGAGCAATTCTATCTAGCAGGTAGTTAAAATTGTATAAAAATATGTCAAAATACAAATGGCAGTCATTTCATACAATGACCTTACAAATCACTATCTTCATTCCTCCTTGATCATGAGCATTCCTTGTCCACACCAATGATTGAAGAATTAGCTTTCACATGTGAAACAATTTATCTTTATTCACTAATTCTTTTGATTTGGATTTTGATGGCACAAGTTTTATGAAAGCCACTTTGTCCAAATATATAAAACAAGAGATTTTTGGTGTTTGAAAATCTGAATAAATTTTGTTTTGGAAAAGTATTTTAGACCTTACTAATGGGCGTTAAACATGAGATCTAAACCTTATTCAGGGGAGTTAAACATAAGGTATGAACCCTACTCATGAGGTTTAAACGTGAGGTTTGGATTCTATTCTTTGGGGTTAAACAGGACATCTAGACCCTACTCTTAGGGGTTAAACAAGAGTAAATAGACCCCTCCATTATGGTGGAATTGGAATCCATCACTGGGTAGCTAATATGTGAATTGTTTTGGACAACATTTTGAAAAGTATAAGAACTTCCGCATATATTTGGAAGTAGTGTTTCAAAAAGTATTAAGATTTTTTTAATATGATTTGAACAGTGTTTTGAATAGTGAAATGACCTCATAATGTATTTGAAAGAATATTTTGAAAAGCATGTAAACCTCTGTATGTGTTTCGAATGATTGTTTTGAAAGTGGATTTTGTGAATTGAATTATCGATTTTCCGAATTGTGTTGTGAAAAAGTGAAATTTTTTTGAAAATACATATTTTAAAGTATTTATGCATCACATCGTTCCGACTTGTACATTTTATAAATATTTGTGTTTATGCTCTTGCTTAACCCTCTACATTGTATTGTATATTTTGTATAATTGTTAGTGAGCCATAAACCCACCATTCCATAACATTTTTCTGATGTGGAGTGATTTTCGGCATTGAAGAATACTTGCATGGTGTAACAGTGTTATGCAAGATCTATTCATAATTACATTTGTACATGCTTGTATAGAGACTTGATTTGTGAGATAATTTCATTTGTCTGAACATCTTATTAGATGGATTTTTCATTGATTTGACACGAGTGATATGGCCCCCATTATATGACACCATATAGACATACTATGGATGAGTTTTAGCATCTTTCATTTGGGATATGGTCTCTTATTTGAAAGATTTATGTTCCGCTGCGTTAGTACTATGAATATGGGAATGATGGTTTAGAAAATATGTTGCGTTGTGTTTAAAAATGTGAATGTGTTAAGTAATTCCACTGCAATAGTGATATGCTTGTGAATGAATGTGAAGTGTTCTGCTACAATGAATGTATTAAGAATATGGACAAATGAAATAAAAAATACTAAAATACATACGTAAAAATAAGAAAGAACAATGAAATGATACAAGTGAAAGTACATGATGTGATTTGAGTTCACACTCCAAATACGGTTCAATCACTAAACTGAACGGACTATCCATTAAATCAGGTTTGGGGCATAACATTGTTGATATCAGAACAACCAAATTATGGATTTTGTAGACAAGTAAAAGTGTTTGTGGAACCAAGTGAACTAAGTAAACTAAGTGGATTGTTAATCTTTGGATAACACTGTGGGGATTAAGTAGATGGTTGATTAAAAATCTATATTTAGTGTTGATATTTGAGATGAATTACATACTTTTGGAGTAATATTTATTGGAAGAGAGTATAATCTAAAGATTTTATTTGTTCGTTTTAGGAAAAGATGTCAACCTGAAGATGTGCTTCCCTTATTAGCTTTTCAACTGGAGAGTGAGAGTGCCAGTGTGTTGAGAGCAATCAAGATCTTAGCCAACATGGTTAAAGAACACGTGAACCATGGTGGCTAGTAAAGGGAAATAAATCATAGAGATAGAAGAAATCTGGTTGAACAATTCCAAAGAATGAGACCCCTGAAATTTACAAAGACTTCAAATCCCATGAAAGCAAAAATCATGGATCATGCAATTGGAGTAGATATTCTGAATTATTGGTTGTGGGAATGAACAAAAAGTCTCTTTAGCTACATTTATGCTTGTTGGTAAAGCCGAACACTGGTGCAGAGCCACCAAGGACACTTTACCACTTGATGAAGAAGAGCCAATTACATGAGATATATTTTTGAATGCTTTCCGTGAGAACCATTTTTTGAAAAGTGTGAGGGGCAAAAAAAAATTGAAATCTTGGAGTTGGTTCAAGGATGGATTGCAGTCCTCCAATATAAAGTGAAATTTATGTAACTGGCCCGTTTTTCTCCTCATGTTGTTTGTGATGACCCAAGGCAAAGAAATTTCAAGGCCGAGTTTATGCACTCACAGAGAAAGACGTAGAAGCATCTAATGTCGTGCCCCGAAATCCACACCAGTAAGATCATGAATTTTGGCACATGGCATTTAACATTCATTCATTTGTTATTAACTTATAAATTTCATATAAAATTTTCATTCATTTATTCTATTTATACGTAATGGAATTGCATACCACAAATCATAACCATTCATATCTCATAAATCCACCTGTAATAAAATTTCCATAAAATTGAAAATAATTCATAATCATGTCCTAGCATTCTCATTCACATAAATTAATAGTTTGACATAAAATAAACCATCATCTAAAAATCAAATATCAAGCCTTAATTAAAATCCACTAATTTATTACATTTTTCTCAAATAAATTGAAATAAAATACTAAACTGAAATGAAATAAAGTCTCAATGTCTCATAACATAAATCCAATCTTCAAGCTCTCCAATATTGTCTGTCAAAACTGCTAAGCAGCTATCTCCTCATCATCTGTTGTGTCAAATTTTGGGTAAGCTTGACAAACTCAGTGAGTAACAACAAACTAAAAAATGATGGATAAAGACTTTGCATAAATTAAAATGAAACATATAGTTGCATAACTATTAACAATATATGGAACTAAACAGTTGATCATATAGAAACATATATTAAATTAAAAACAATTTAAAATACATAACATATAGATGGTCTAAACATAACAAAACATGTGCATATAACTAAATTGAACAAAACTAGACATGTCGAACAAATACAGAAGTCAATACAGATAAAAATTCCATAAAACCAATATAAATAACAATTTCACCATTTAATCTCCGGTGATAAGAGTCACATGATTCACCAATTTTATCTCCAATGAGAAGGGTCATATGATAATCATTTATTATCCCCAGTAAAAGGGTCATTCACACCATAAGGTAGGTATGTTGTGCATCATCAATGTTTATCATTTGATGATGAAGGGTGGTTTAACAAAACTATAGCAGAAAACAAATAACAATAGTAGTAGCAAAACATAAGCAAACTCATAGCACTTCAAACTATAGATGCTTGATCCTTCTAAGCACAAAATTATAAAACAATCAGATTTATATTATAATCACGAAGAACATAAATGTTTTCATATCATTAATCAATCATATAACATATACAATTCTTACAAAATAAGATAATGGTCTCTATGATCCTATGGATCCAAATATCAAAACTAAAAATACCAGTGTTCTTTAAAACGAAAAAATCCCTTTTTAAAATCAAAGATTTCAGAACTTAAAATGGATAAAAACTTGCAGTTAATCAATCTCTAACATGTAGAATATGATTCTAAAACAATATAGAACCTAACGATTTTACAAAATAAATTTGGTATTTTACGTTCCTGAAAAACCATCAAAATCTCCTTTGAAAATTTTTGATCTTTGCTTAAAACGATTAAAAAACTAGAGTATATTTTTTCAAAACAAGTTTGGATTAGTTCTAAGAACCTATGACATTCAAAAACAAAATTAGTTTAGTGTCTCCTTCCTCTTCACTGACGAAAAATCGTTCTTAAGCTTTTGTTCTTCATAAAGGTCTTACACCTTTGCCAAAACCTAGCATTTTCTCTTCAAAATCCATACTCTTGCAAAACTTCTTTAAAAGATCATCTTTCTTATGAGTTCCTATATTTTTATAGCTTTAAATAGAAATCATAATCCCCAATTTCGTGTTTAGGTAGGTATCTAATGAAAAAATCCTTAAAATCTCACAAAAATCATAATTCTCATGATTGAATGGAATTTTCTATTTTTATGAAGACATCTTATCCAATTCTTTTTTAGCACAGACACCTGGTGGGAATACAACCATAGCTTTTTATACAAAACTTAGATTCACTCACCTTTTTTTGTTGGAAACTAGACTTTAAGACATTTTCAATGCTATAAAGTTTACTCATTAATTCGCTATACATTTTTATTGATATATTTTTTAAGTCACCTCAAAATCTTTCGACTTAGACCTTACTAAACAACATAGACACCTGGTGGGAAAATTGTTATAACTTCTTCTCGGAAACTTCAATTCACTCACTGTTTATGGTATTGAAAAGTAGACTCATAGATATTTCAAATATTATATGATTTGTAAGGTGATTCCTACGGGATTAATACAAATTTATTTATGACATTATCCTAATTGTTTGAGACAGCTTCAGAACTTGTCATGTCCTTGACTTTTTTTTTCTTGCTCAATAAATTGCTTTTAACTTTTTTGTTTGATGCCTATTTCACTTTTCGTTTGTTGCGTAGGACTCTAGACTTCTGTGCCTATTTAAAGGTATAATTTTCACTCACAGATTCTTTTTACATTTTTATTGGTTCATTTTTAAAGTTGTGCTAATGTTCAGATCAACATATGTGCATTTTAGTGGTCTTATGTGTGTACAAAACTTATGTGACATGTGTAACATTTTAAGTGTGACACGTGTACTGTAATATGTGCATCATAGTATAGGGTGTTACATCTAAAGTCGTGTTAATATGTATACTTCCTTTATTTACTCATGATGCATGGTTCCTTATGGACTATGGATCCACACACTCATTCATTGTTTGCGATTATATGAAATATGCCGATTCTACACCTAAGCCATTAGATTTTGTATTGTCTATTTATACACCACTTGGTAAGACCATGAAAATTAAATTTGTATGCAAATCTTGTATGCTTAAGATTGAGGATAGAGAATTAGAGGCCGACCTAATCCTTTTAGATATGCAAAATTTTGATGTTATATTAGGGATGAATTGGCTAGCGGCTTATCACGCCACAATACACTATTACTCAAAAGAGGGGGTGTTTTGAATTCTAGGTTAACATGAGTTCTCCTTTCAAGGGATAAAGAAGGACACCTTTCCTAGTGGGATTTCTACCATCTAGATGACCATGTTACTTTAGAAAGGCTGGTAGGGTTACCTAGCCTACGTGGTTGATAGTTAGAAAGAAGATGTCAAAATTGAAGATATTTGTGTAGTCAAAGAGTTTGAAGATGTGTTTCCAAATGATCTTCTAGAATTACCACGAGATAGGGAGATAAAGTTTGCCATAGATTTGGTTTCGAGTACAACGCCTACTTCTGAATTAAAGATGCAATTGCAAGAATTGTTGGATAAGGGTTTCATCCATTCTACGGTGTCCCCTTGGGGCGCACTAGTACTATTTGTGAAGAAGAAAGACGGATCAATGAGGTTATGTAACGATTACCAATAGTTGAATAAGGTGACGGTGAAGAACAAGTACCCATTGCTGAAGATATATGATCATTTTGATCAATTACAAGTAGCAAGGGTAATCTCAAATATTGATTTGCAGTCAGGTTATAATTAACTAAAGATTTGGAATGAGGATATACCCAAAACTATGTTTCATATGTATTATGTACATTATGAGTTTTTAATAATGTCTTTTGGGCTGACAAACACACTAGCTACCTTTATGGATTTTATGAACTGAGTGTTTAAGCCCTTTCTCAATCATTTTGTAATTGTATTCATTGATGACATACTTATGTATTTGAAGAATTTAGAGTAACATGATGAACATTTAAAGATCACTTGCAGACATTAAGAGAACACAAACTGTATTCCAAGTGCAACAAATGCGAGTTTTGGCTCGACAAAGTGATGCTCTTGGGACACGTTATATCGATAGATGGGATTTACGTCAACCCTAATAAAGTGGAGGCTATAGTAAAATTGGGAAAAATCCATCAAATGTATCAGAATTCTAGAGCTTTTTGGGCTTAGTAGGTTAATACTGGAGATTGGTTGAGGATTTCTCTCATATAACAGAACCTTTAACTAAATTGACTCAAAAGAATGTGAAGTTTCTTTGGAGTGAGTATTGAGAAAAGAGCTTCTAAGAGCTCAAGGACCGGTTTGTTACCAGTTCAAATCTTACTTTGCCATTGGGTTCTGGGGGATTTGTGATTTATAGTGATGCCTCAAGAAAATAATTGGGTTGTGTGCTTATACAACACGAGAAAGTTATAACATATGCTTCAAAGCAAATCAAGACATATAAACATAACTACCCCACATACGATTTGGAATTGATGGTGGTAGTATTTGTTCTGAAAATTTGGAGACATTACCTATATAGTGAGGCATGTGAGATTTTTATAGGCCAGAAGAGTCTAAAATATATTTTCACTCCAAAAGAGCTCAATGAAAGACAAAGATGGTGGATAGAATTGATAAAAGATTATAATTGCATCATTAGTTACTATCCGGGAAAAGCAAATGTTGTGGTAGACACTTTAAGTAGAAAATCAGCGAATAATAAGGCTTATCTGATTGCACGCCTTAAGGTGCAACCCACACTCATTGAGAAAGTTAAAAATGCTTAGATTGATGATCCACAATTGATAAAGATCAGAGATGAGGTGAAGAAAGGCTACCAAACTGGTTTTGTTATTCAAGATGATGAAGTTCTACAGTTTGGGAATCAATTGTGTGTTTTGGTAACCACGAGTTACAGATACATCTACATCCGAATTGTTTAAATATTCACTTTGTTTGACAAATATTTGTTTATAAATGAATCGAATATGGATATATATACATCTAGTTCGGCTAAAAATCCACATTTGTTTACATTAATATATTATTATTATTATTTTTATTATTATTCTAAATTAATGTTATAGATAAGATGATACACATTAAAGGAATGGAACCAGATACATAGAACAATATATCTATATATCAATACCAAAGCCTTAGCTAAAACTTCCCCAATAGACAATTCCCCTTCTCTAGTTGAACTCCACCAATCATCTTCCATCTTTATAGTTACTAGGTCCTTCATATCTTCGTAATCTTTATAATAATTGTTGTCATCTTCACCTTCATTATTGAATTAGCAACATAGAAATCTCATATTTTTCTTCTTCTCTAGGGTGTTCTAGCCTCTACCCTTCTTATCACTGTTACTGACAGTCACATCCATCTCCAATTCTCTCTCTCATCCCATGTTTTCAGCCTCAAGACACATGCCACTACTCAAAACCTTAATTTTCCGATTGAAAGTGTAATAGGATATATCCGAATTCATATCCAATTAAACAAATATAAATACAGATCCTATTTTTAAATATGCACAGATTTTTGAATTCGCATCTGATATTTGATTAAGTAAACAAATAAAAATACGTATATGTCTACATCCGCTTTGAGTTTGCTTCGTTTACAGCCCTATATGTTACAGCGCTATTGGGATATAACTTGCCACATAGAAAGAGGATGATATGGCGTAACAAATGGGCCCATTTCGGCCTTCCAACTGACCACTTCCACATGCAAAATAATATGTGAACAGGTTTGCAAACTTCCCGATTAACTTGTGTATCGTGGGGGCTGAAAATTTTGCTTTAGGAGTTGAGTCGTGGTATTGCTTTGTTAGAAAAAGAATGGCCGAGTGTGAAGTCGTATGAACAATTTAAGATAGATTATAGTGCAGGCTGTTTAAATGGTGGATCAACATTCAGAAAGTCAATATGCCTCAATCCATACAAAACGTGTTCATTTCTTGACTTCTTGGCTCTTTCATTAACGGTTCAACATATTTTCTTGCAAATCTTTTGTTATATATATATATATATATATATATATATATATATATAAAAAAAAAAACAATAAGGAAAAAAAAAAACA
>JAOXJP010102842.1:0-14337 GCA_025762735.1 Platanus orientalis | reverse complement strand
TTAGAGGCATTACCAAACCCAATCCTTTTGATAATCTAAATTGGGAAATCCCTATGGGTTTGACCCACTGTTAGAAAATTATGGTTGACACCAACAGATTCAACAAATCTCGAGAAAGTCGTTACTTTTCCAATTAGATTTACACAATCCAATTGAGAAGTTCCACTTCCTCAAAATGCCCAAATTCTAGAGATTTAATATTGAATCATGTCCAAGAAACTTAATAATTCTTGGGTTCTTTGTAACTTAAATAGAAATTTCTCAACTTAACCAATTCTTATATTCATTATAACCCGAACACTGATATCTCTCTTATAAAGTATTCCCTCTAAAACCAGTTCAGGGAAACAGATCAGGTGGCAGTAAGCCACAATGCCATTAAGCACGGCTGGTCAAAAGGACTTCGAACATATGATCAGAGAATTTGGAGAATGAGAATAGGTTCTTCTAAGTTACTCAACTAAGGCTGCACAATCAGGTCTTATTAGAATCCTTCTTTACTTTCATTTTTTTTCTCTTTTTCCTAATCTCTGTATCTACAAAGTCTTCCTTCTCCTCCCAAAGAAACTTAATAGTGTATGTTTTAACTCGGAATCACAATTAGGTCTTCTAATCATATGATCTATGATAATACATAGAATTTACGATATATTGATATCTTTCTTTCTAGGATTTGGAGTTGTCCACATCATGAGCCTCATTTCTGACTTCTCTCGCCATTATGAGAAATCCCTTAAGGACTCAATATATAGAGATTATTGGGCGTAAGACAATGGGCCAACACATTTTCCTGGAAAGGTTCATTTATTTAAACTGCAAGTTTCGAAATGAGACAAGACGGGAATGAGGCTTGAAGGGCATGTAATCCAAAGAGTCACATAACATGGAGAGATGCATGCAGTTGTTCCATGTGGTGCTCGCAATTCGGACCATTCAAGGCACTTGTGGCTCTGCTTGTTTGCCCATTGTGTCGATCAGCTTATGACTAAGCCTACTCACAACACGCATGCAGTGTTTGCGGCTAGATCTACAGATGTTTGGACTTAGATCAAAGGTCCTTAACTGCTAACTCCCCTGCATCCGCAATCTACCAGAGAAGAATTAAGACAAAGGCTAAGATACACCCCATATGAGTGAAGTGCAAGTATGTGAGCCCAATCCCTTGTCGACACACACGATGAATAATCACATTCAGCCCAAAGCACCTTGTTAGAGCAGTAGAGTAGACTGACATCGCTCAATAGATTACATGGAATGGCCAAGAGATTTACTAACACCTCAGTGGCGTCTACCGAAATCAGATCGTTTCGCCAGAAGATAAGGGTTGGTAGAGAAGTCGGTGACGATAGAAGGGAGCCTTTAGAATAAGGTAAATATGAGAATGACAGATTGCTATTATAATACATTAAAAATATAAAAACTTAAAAGGTGTTTTGGTCATTAACAAAGTCTCCACCATTTTGTGAATGGATAAAAAATGCTCACCTTAACTAATGCGAACCACTGCTCTTTGTCAGGTGATGGGCACATCAGCGCCCAAAAAGTGAATATGCACCCCCAAAAAAGTGAAAATCACTTTTTAATGCTGAAGTGTCCACCCCTGACAAGGAACAGTGATGAGCGTTTGTTAAGGGAAGCGGTCATAAACCGATCCCCCACATTCCTATTCCACTTTCAAACATTAATAAAGAATCTTTCTCATTAATACGGTCTGTACACCGAAGGCACTAATTGAGGGTCATCATTCACTTCTTTTCTTTTCTATTTTGTAAATAATCTAGATGTGGAAAATTCTACACTTTTTTGGAAAATGAGAGCAAATCCTTTGCAATTAGTTAATAATACATTAACGCAGAATAATTTTAAATTATGACATGTGTACAGAACATTTAAAAAGAATGAATTTCGTGAGAACATGAGAACTGTGTAAACGGAACCAGAGGGCTAACACATCAGTACAGAAAAGAGTAAACCACTTTATGGCGGGCACTTATCACTTTTCGATGCTGATGTGTCTGCACCCTGGTGCCGTTTACACAGTTCTGACGAGATTCGTTTTCTCATTGTTCTTTTTCCCACGGAAGTCAACAGTTGAATAAAGTCATCAAGTGCTGACAAGATAAGGCAAGATACACCCCCCAAAATAAAATATCAAATTATTAGAGCTTGGGAGAATCTTCTGAGTATATTTTATCCATCACCACTTCGAGGAGACGTATTTTGGTTGAAGCTTCAAATTGAATGAAATGACCTTGGGCAATTTATTAAAAGAAAAGAAAAGAAAAAAGGTGTACGTATGTGCAAACCACTGTGCAAAAAGCTAATGACATTTCAAGTCAGTGGCATAATGATGAGTTCCCGATGCAAGAAGTGGCTGAATAATTATATTAAAATAAAAGTAGAAGAATTGGTTAATTGAGATATGGGTGGTAGGTCATAAATGGGGGACATAAGTAACCCGTGGGGACATAAAATAGGAGTTGGAATCTGTTGGGTGTAGTAATATCTAGGTAATATCTAGCAAATCCGGTGGATAACCAATCCTAATTCGACACATATAGAATTCTTCATCATTATTGATGATGTATTAGATTAAGAGTAGGACCCTTCATATACTCATTCAGTTGACCTAGCTTTTTGACAAAATGAGTTATGCATGGCACTGAAAGAGAAAGAGTCAAGGAACTCCGGTGGGGGACCATCCTTGAGCTCTCCAACAATCAAGTCAGATGACAGGGGGATGTGGAAGATGAGGTATTTAAATTAGGGTTTTTGTTGTCTCATACATGGTGAATGAGTCGTAGAAGAGAAGTTATTCAAGGAACTAGATACCAACGGGATCTATATCTTTTTTGTTTGTAGGAGATTTTTGGAAATAAGGTGTCTCGCGGTTATAACTAGTCGACTGGTGTCGAGTGGTCTAGGTAATATCTCGAGAATAATTTCGGGTTACTTGGGGTGTCGGGGACTAAAGGGTGGAGTAAGTAACTCAATGTTTTGCAGTTGTGCCTCAGTATTGAGAGGTCATCGGATTACTAGGCCCCTCACTGATGGCCCTGATATCTTTTGGGTTGGGGGATCCCCGAAGATTCCTTAAGTTGGTCTCCTCAGGAATTCCTTAGGTCAATTCCTTTAGAATCAGGACTCTGTTAGGTTATCAAGATCTGTTTATAGGGATCTCGGTATCTTTCCCCATCAGTTGCCCCCCTCATTCCCGATACTAGGGTTACGTGGCTCAGGAATGCAAACTATCTGTGACCATTACTTTTTATTTCAGTGCATGTGGCTCGCCGTTTCGGTTATCGAGGCAACATAGATTGGGAATAGATGTTAATGATGGCTTCGCATTTAATGGGCTTTGGTAACTGAGGGGGCGTATTGGCACAAGTTACATGTCATGTCAAGCATCATGTCTCTTTAGATCCCTAGGTCATCGAACAGTTGTATTTAAATCCCTTAATAATTTCAAGATGTGCACGTCGCCTCACTTCCCGAGTAAACTTTACTGTCCCTTGGATGCTTTCTTTTATCTCCCCTGGTATAAGGGTTCACTTTCTTTATCAGTCTTAACATTCTCTTACACTTATGTTTACTTCTTGGCTTATTTTCGACAAGTTCTCCGCTTATCGCCATTTTATCGTTGCTATTTCTAGCATCTATTGCACTTTCGGGTTGTTATTCTTCAAAGTCTTTGGCGTCCTTCCTACTTCTAGGCGCCTATCCCTCGTCTACATATTTATTTTTTGTTTCATAGTTTGAATCTCATTTTGTCGTGTTTTTCATTCTATCATTTGTTAGATTCTACTGTGTTAGCTTGCCCATTTACTTTCCCTTTTTCGGCGTCTTCATGTTTCGTCATCTTCTTTTTCCTATCCTATAAACCCCTACCTAATGGTGTCCAAGGATACTATTGATCAGATGGTCCACGAGGCCGATGACTTGTCAAAGGTCCGTAAAAACCCTATGGAGTAGGCCACCAAGCCGGCTCCATCTAATACTCAAGAGGCGGTAGGGGAGATTACCCCTGAGCAAGATTTCACCATCGATAGCTATGCCTCCGAGTTGGGGTACTGGGACCTGGCTCATCTTCGTTCCACATACCTCATTCTCGAGGAGGTCATTCTTTCGGCCCTCGGGGATACCCAAGCCTTCGCAACTCCTACTAGCAGTGTAGCACGATACAAGCAAGCCCTAGTGGTAGGCCTACGATTTTCGGTTCCTTATTTTTAGGAAGCTACTATTATGCCTTAGGTTAGCGTTGGGATAACTAATGCCCAACGCTTGACAAATAGCCATAAGGTGTATGGTCCTATGAGAATTAACGTTCAAGGGGACGGCCTACCTTATCCTAAGTGAGTTTTTCCATTACTATTCTCCGAAGGAGTAGGAACCGGGGTGATTCTATTTTGCTAGTCGGGACCCGACTGCGACTTTGGTGATTGGTCTCCCAAGTTTCAATAGCGGGTGGAGGGGCTAATACTTCTTTATCTTGAGCAAGGGTTGGGAGTATCCCCCGGGAGAGGTCCCTACCGTGAGGTTTAACTAGAGTTGGGCATCGGTCATCAACCCCGTAGGTGAGTCACCATTTCTCCTCTTTCGTGTACTTGTGCATTACTTTTGTAATCTTCTAGTTTTTTTTTCTTCTTATGCATTTGAATTTTTTCTTTTTTTAATCTCGGAGGTAGAAGAGCTATCCCCCAAGGAGGAAGCCAGCATACAAGAGATTATGAATCACCCAACTCATGCATTCCTTGATCTTGTGACTCTCGTTAATCTCCATATGGTTGGATTCGGGCCCGACCCAAGTAGCTCCCATTTTCTTTTCTTTCTTTTATTTTCATGTCATCCATTTTTATTTCTTTCATGCCCCCTTTTTCTTTTTTTATGATTAGTTTTTAACCTTAGGTCCATTTTTCCATGTAGCAATGAGGATGAATAAGAAGTTTCTAGCTCAAGCCCAGAAGGCTAGGGCAGCACGCTAGGGGGTGGCATGACCTCGAAGAAGTAGAAATGACACCTTATCCTCAGGGGGCCTTTTAAGGCTCAGGCCCCCGAGGTCGACCCTAAGGTGACACCAGCCCAACCAACACCACCCCTGGCTCCCAATGCCACTATTCCAATCATGGACTTAAAGGCAAAGACTACCAGGTCTCCTCCAGTCCCAACCACCGAGGGTAAAGCAGCAACTTCCCTCAAAATCACCCCTGCCACTGAGGCCTCCCTTCCGCCGTTAATAGTCACGGCATCTCTTATTCCCCGGGTGGCACCATCTTCTGATGCAAGCAATACCCGGGCGTTCTCTTCCTTGGCCCTAGAGAGGGGTCAGTCTTCATCTGAACCATCATCTTGGCTATTAAAGCTGAGCCTTTGGGGTACTATCTTTTGATAAGCATTCCCCCTGAGGACCTCGAGTACTTAAGGAAATCTCTCTACCCTTATGTGCTCCATCGAGAGATGATAAGTGACACTATGTGGCCAAGGTAAAAAAAACTATCGTTTAAATTTTTTTTGTCTATACTAACTCGCTTCTTCTTTGTATCTATCTTTCCAAACTGTGGCCCTAATGGCGGCGTCTATCCAAAGGTACAAATTCAGCAAACAAGTCTGAGGTGACTTCCAGAACTACCTTACCTAGGCTAAGAGTGAACTTAGCACTACCCATGAGAGTGCCAAAGCTGAAATCTATGCCCTCGAGGTAGGGTCAAATGGACCGAGGGTTCTAGTGCTAGCATGGCTGCCCGAGTCAAGGAACATGAGGCGTACATCAAGGAACTAATGGTGCGATTGCGGTCAATCAAGATGGAAATCACTCGGGCGAGGGATGAACTCGGGGAGGAGAGGAATCATTGTATTGTGGTTGATGACTCATTTATCACAACCCTTGAGGAGGTGGTGAGCAAGAAAGTGGCCGAGGCTTTGGAACTAGCCCACATCCAGGGCGAGGAGGAGAGGGAGAGGGTTGTTGAGGTGCCGACTAACAAGTATTTGGCTTCTAATGCCTTCGAGGTTGTCAAGGCCGGGTGCTTCTTGGAAGGGTTCTAGAACTTCCAGGAGATGGTGGCCGAGGCATTCCCGAACTGTGACTTTTCTTCCATTGTTCCCAATGAAGAATAAGAGGTGGGAGAGGAGGCAAGAGCAGAAAAAGGAGAATGAGCGACCAATGAGGTGCCGAGGGTGCCAGGACCACTGTGTAGAGGAAAAATGTCTTGGGGGATGTCGTTTTGGGGGACTTCAACTCCCCGGTGTGATTGTACTCTTTTTCTTTTCTTCTTTTTTTTTAAATCTGCTTTTGTAACCTTTTAGTGTATATAAATGAAGTATCTTTTTTGCCCCCATATTTATACCTTTTATTCTTGTTGTCACTTTTCTTGTTAAATTTTTTCTAAGTATGAATGTGTGTCGTGGTAATTATGTTCCTTCTTAAGTTCCCGGGCATATCGAGGTAGGTCACAATAAGGGCTCCTAAGAGTGTAGGGATAGTTAATGAATTGCTCTAAGTATGAGTGCGTCTTGGGATAAATAATCTTTAACCGAGTAGGGGTAGACGATGGGAAATTTTTCTCAGTATGGGTATGCCTCGAGGGTAATATTCCCTTAACAAGTAAAGGTAGATAATGGTAGTTTTGTTTTTAAGTGTAGATACGCCTTGAGGATAATACACTCTTAGTAAGTGAGGGTATTTTCCTTAAATACTTTTTTCAGGAAAGAGAAAGAAGACTCATCTGGTTTCTCATGGTTTGGGTGAATAAGGGCTCACGATGACATTCTTTTGGACTTGAGCCCCTACCCCTCATAGGGGCCTTCCTTCAACAATGTCGTCAGGTACTCTTACACCCCATTTTCAATTTTATAAGCGAGAGATTGTAGCTGTACTTACTTGGTGTCGAAGGGTCTGATTTTAGTTGTGATGCACACATCTCGACGTGTCTCAGGTCTCTAGCTTTATTTGCTAAAGTCTTTGATTTTATTGATTTGTGAGCCTTTTCTTTGCCTTGTGATTTTTCCCTCACAGGACGGGTCGATCCTATGACTCAGGGTCAATTTCGTGACCTAGGGTCAACCTTGTGACCTAAGAGTTAAGGCTAATCTTATAACCTGGGCAAAAGGGCCTGAAAGGATAGGTCAATCTTATGACATGGGGTCAATCTTGTGACCTAAGGGTTAATCTTGTAACCCGAGGATTAATCTTATAACACGAGGGCTATCTTGTAACCTGGGCAAAAGGGCCTAACAGGATGGGTCAGTCTTGTGACTTGAGGTTAATCTTGTGACCTAAGAGTTAATCTTGTAACCCGAGGGCTATTATTATAACCCGGGTAGAAGGGCCTGAAATGATGGGTCAATTTTGTGACCTTGGGTCAATTTTGTGACCTGAGGATTAATCTTGAAACTCCAGGGCTAATCTTATAACCCAAGCATGAGGGCTTCAAATTTTTTTCAACTTTGTAAAGTAAAAACATTTCATTGACTAGGGTCGAATCATTACATCTGCTTTACTGATAGTATTTTTTCAAGTTCTCAACATTCCATGGTCATGGTAGGGGCTCCCCTCGCATTGGTACGTCTTAGACCTATGACAACTTGTTATCTGGTAAGGTCCCTCTCAGTTTGACCTCAGCTTTCTCTCTGTCAGGTCTTATGTCACCAGGCTCACCTTCTTTAGCTCTAAGTCCTCGACTGCAAATCTCTTTATCCTGATCCATGAGTTGTAGTACTTGGTCATTCTCTGCTTATAGGCAGCTGCTCGAAGTATGGCCTCATCCATTTTCTCTTACAACAAGTCGAGATTGTTTCTAAGGCTCTCTTCATTCCTTCCAGAGTCAAAGTTCATTGTTTTGTATGTGGTCATCCTTATTTCAATTGGTATCACTGTCTTGGTCCCAAACGCCAGTAAGAATGGTGTTTCCCCAGTAGGGGTCCTTACTGTAGTGTGGTACACCCAAAGGATGCTTAGTAGTTCCTCGGGCTAAAGGCCTTTAGAGTCCTCAAGTCTCTTCTTGATAATGCCAAGAAGAGTCATGTTGGTGACCTCAACTTGGTTGTTGGCTTGTGGGTGAGCCAGGGATGATAAATGACTTTTGATCCTAAGTTCTGCATAGAATTCTCGGTACCAGGCATTATCAAACTGCTTGTCGTTGTCGGTGATGATCACTCGGGGAATCCCGAACCGACATACGATTGATTTTCAGGTGAAGTCACGGATATTTTTCTCAGTGATTTTCACTAAGGGTTCAGCCTCCACCCATTTTATGAAGTAGTTGATGGCTACTACCAAGAACCCCATATGTCATTTTCCTCAGGGAAAGGGTCTAACAATGTCGATTCCCCACTAGGCAAACGGCTAAAGTCCAGCTATTGGGATTAACTCCTCTATAGGCTTTTTGGGGACATTGGCGAACCTTTTATATTTGTCGCACTTTTCGACGAGCAGGCCTGCATCCTTCTATATGGAGGGCCAACAGTATCCTGCCCTGATTACTTTATGGGCCATTGCCCTACCTCCCGAGTGGTTTCCACATATTCTCTCATGTATCTCCCTGAGCACATAGTCAGCCTCCTCTTTGGATAGGCATCTGAATAGGGGGAGGGTGAAGCTCCTCTTATAGAGAGTGTCATCCAGGAAGAGATACCGACTCATCCTTATTTTCACCTTTCTTTTTCGTCCCTATTCTCGTGAAATTCACCATTTTTCAAATATTTTATAATCTGGTAGGCCCACTCAAGCTCAGGGCTGGCCATGTTGACTTCGTTACCTTCTTCTACCTTGGTGCTCAGCTTGGGTAGACACTCAATGAAGATCCCGGGGTTGATACTTTTCACAACTGATGATGCAAGTTTAGCCAACTTGTTGATTTTTTCATTCTGATCCTGTGAGACCCGCTGTATGAAAAAATGCTCTAACTGAGACTTCTCTTTAGCAACCAGTGTATGGTATTCAGCTACCAGTGTATGGTATTGTTTCATCCATTCATCCTTTGCCTCATTGTCTCCTTGTACTTATGCCACCACAAGTTAGGAGTCACTGTTGACTCTCACTCATTTGGCTCCAAGTGTGCGGGCAAGGTGTAACCCAGTGAGCATTACTTTATACTCAGCCTCATTATTAATTGCCTTGAACCCAAATCTAATGGCATACTTAAGCTCATTTCCTTCTGGCGTAACCAAGAAAACTCCTTCCCTAACCATGTTATTCGTAGAGGAGCCATCAACATATACCACCCACTCAATTTGTCTTGGCTCCTCTCGCCTAAGCTGTTCCTTTTATGCCTCAGAGTAGCCCCCTGATGCATGAGTGTATTCAGCGATGAAGGGACCATTGTCTAACCCTTGATAGCTCCCCGGGTGTGGTATTCGATGTCAAACTCACTCAGCTCCACTGACCACTTGACTAGTCTCTTAGAGGTCTCGGGTTTATGCAATATGGTCATAAGTGGCTAATCATTAAGCACCTAGATGGTGTAGATCTAGAAGTAGGGTCTTCATCACCGGGCTATGACAACCACTGTAAATGCCATCTTCTCGGCCCTCAAGTTTCTTTCCTCTATGCCCCTGAAAGCCCTACTAGTGTAGTATACCGGTGTTTGCATCCCACCTTTCTCCCTGAGTAACATTGAGCTAACTATTGTTCCCAATAATGACAGGTACACATAGAGCACCTCGCTCTATTTTGGATGATTGATCAATGGCAAGCGGTCGGGATGGTCCTTAAGCTCCTAGAAGGCCTTATCACATTTTTTGTCCCATCGAAACACCTTTTTCAACAAACAGAAAAAGGGGAAGCACTTGTCTATGGCCAGGGATATGAATCTGCTCAATTCTACAGCCCTCCCAGCTAGCCGCTGCACTTTTTTTGCATTCCTTAGTGGTTATATGTCGATTATGACCTTAACCTTCTAGGGATTCACCTCGATCCCTCACTAGAATACCATAAACCCAAGGAACTTCCTAGTAGATACTCTGAAAGCACATTTGTCAAGATTGAGCTTCATCTTATACTTCCTCAGGGTCTGGAATATCTTGCTCAAATCCAATAGATGTTGCTCAGCTATGAGGTTTTTCACCAACATGTCATCCACATATATTTCAACATTCCTCCCGATCTGCTTTTTAAAAATCTTGTTGATGAGTCTTTAGTAGGTTGCTCTTGTGTTTTGTAGCTCGAAGGGCATGACCTCATAACAATAAAGCCCCCGGTCAATGATGAAAGTCATTTTCTCCTGGTCTGACTCGTGCATCTTTATCTATTATACCCTGAGAATGCGTCCATAAAGCTAAGAGTATGGTGGCCAGCTGTCGAGTCCACTAAAGTATCAATCCTCAGGAGTAAGAAGCTATCTTTGGGGCATGTTTTGTTAAGGTCAGTGAAGTCGACACATATACACCACTTTCCATTAGGCTTTCATACTATGACAAGATTTTCCAACCAGTCGGGATAGTGGACCTCCCTTACGAAGCTGGCTTTGAGCAGCTTCTCCACTTCCTCAGCAACGGCTTGGTTTCTTTCTAAGGTGAAGTTTCTCTTCTTTTGTTTGACAAGCCTTGAGGCCGGTTTACATTAAGCTGGTATACTACTAGCCGGGGGTTTATCCCTAGCATGTCTTCATGCTTCCAAGAGAATACGTATCAATTCTTGATAAGGAAGCTTTACAATTGCCTCTTAAAGCCTTCTGGTAGGTTTAACCTCACCTAGGTTACACGGTTGGGTGTTGTTGAGTCGAGGATAATATTCTCAATTTCTCCTCCTAGTTCTACTACTGCCTAGGCCCTTTCATCTAGAACTTTTAGACTATCAATTGTCATAGTCTCCTTTGGGGCCGGCTCCCCTTTGAGTGAGGCCATATAACATTCTCAGGCTGTCACTTGATCCTCCTTAACTTCCCCGACTCCTCCTTCAATCAAGGAACACATCAAAAGATGGTAGGTCAAGGTGACTATTCTCAACCCGTTCAATGTCGGCCTTCCAAGGATTATATTGAAGGTAGAGGGGTAATTGGCCACCAAAAAATCAACTACCCTGGTGATATGCTAGTCACCCACCCAGGTAGTGATTAACAAACCGATGGTCCCAAGTGGGAGTAGCCTTTCACCTGTGAATCCTACTAAGGGTGTTTGGACAGGCTTGAGTATGTATTATCTGATATCCATCTGGTCGAAGGCTAAGAGGTAAAGAATGTTTGTTGAGCTCCCATTGTCAATGAGGACATGGTGCGTGATGTAGTTCGAGATGAACAACATCACTACTAATACGTCGTCATGTTGCTGACTCACTCCTCGGGCATCCTTTACAGAGAAGGTGATGGAGAGATGTTCTGCTTTGTGCTGCTTAGCCAGCTTCTCTGTCATCATCATTTGTTGGTCTCTTTCTACGTGAATCTGCCTCACATGTGACATTGCTGAGCTAGACTCTCTTCCACTGGTAAACCCACCAACTATCACTCTAATCTCCCCTATTGGTCCTTCTGACCTTCTCTCTTCTTGAATAGGAGGGTCCCTACGAGTATCTTCACACCTAATAGGGGGCCTCTTTACAATAAATCTCTACAGTCGCCCTCATTGGATAAGTGCTTTTATATGTTCCTTCGAGTCAAAGCAGTCATTAGTGTCATGGTCGTGATCCCAGTGAAAGTGACCATACTTGTCGCAATTTCTCTTTTCCAGTGGGGCCCGATTCTCTTGTGCCATTTGATGCTCGAGTCATCCTTGAGGTGCAGAAACACCTGCTCCATGGGAGCATTAAGGGGGGTATAGTTTTGGAACTTGTTCGGGGGGAGATTGACCCTGGGGCTGACACCATAGTTACTATTACCTTCCCTCGCCTAATTTCCCTTCTTCTCGAGTAGCTTGCTGCTCTTTTTTCCTTTTATCCGACTGTAAGCTAGCCACGATGTCTCATTCTCGTTAAGCACTAAAAGTGTCCTCAGCGTTCATGTGTTGTTGTGCCTTCACCATGAGGTCGGCCATACAGGATGGAGGATTTTTTGAAAGAGAAGAGGAACTTAAAGGGCAGTAGCCCCACCATGAGAGCGGCCACGATCACCTTTTCCTGGATCAGTTCCTCGACGGTAGCCAAGGATTTTCCCTTGATGGCTTCCTTCATGGTCATCATCTCCCTTCTTACATCCTCTATCTTTTCCTCCTAGAGGTCAAGGGTATGAATCATCTCCCCAAGTTAGCTCGCCTCTCGGAATCAAGATGTCGTGGCACTCCCTACTTCGTCTTCTTGTCCCTGGCCACCATCAAGGATTCCAACTAGAGGGCCGTGGGGTCCCAACCATCCCACATCTTGGTTGTTCGGCTTGCCTCTTTAGCTTCTCAGCTATTGTATGATTTCTCAATTCTGCTCCATCAATAGCTACATACTTGTCGTTAAACCTTGGATCCTCTACTTGAGGACAACTACCCACGAAGCTTCACGGCGTATCCCAGTGGAGACGAAGGTCTCTTGCCTGTCTACTCTAGCGCCAAGGTTGTGTTAAGCCGCCATTGACCTGGTCTCAACCATGCAGACCTTAGGTTTTTAGGGAAGGAGTTCCTACAGATGGCACCAACTGATGGTGTATTGGACCGAGAGTGCCTTTACACCCTTTAGATGATCACACAGTTGACCTAGGTCTTTGACAAAATGAGCCCTGCACGACACCAAAAAAGAAAGAGTCAAGGAGTTAGACACCAGTGAGGGGCCAGCCTCAAGCTCTCTGACGGTTAAGTCAAATAATGGGGGGATGTAGAAGAGTAACTATTCAAATTAGGGTGTATGTTGTCTTATACTTGGTGAGCGAGTCGTTACCCATACTTATAGGCTTAAGTAGTGGAGTATCAAGTGAGATCTTACCTATCTCTCTCCCCTATGTTCTTCACCATGTCTCCCCCTACTCTTTCTGTCATTTTTCTTCAGTATGTCAAGCCAACTATAAAGAATATTCTCCCCTGATGATGGCTTCTAGATTGTGTTTATCTCTAAGCAAGGAAAGCGAAATCTCTATCTTTTTTGCTTGTCAGGGATTTCTAGAAATAGGGTGTCTTGCAGTTATGACTAGTCGTTTGGTGTCGAGTGGTCTAGGCAATATCTAGGGAATGTTTCCAGGTTACTCTGAGTGTTAGGTGCCGAAGGGTTTGGGAGGTCATTGGGTAGCCAAGCCCTTTGCCGACAGCTTCGATATCTTTTGGGTCGGGGGATCCCCTAAGATTCCTTAAGTCGGTCTCCTTGGGAATCCCTTGGGTCAATTCCTTTAGGGTCAGGACTTTGTTGGGTTATCGAGATTGGTTTATAAGGGCTTTGGTATCTTTTCTCATCAATTATGACAATCATACTCAGCGATCGTTTGTTGCCAACAAACTAGATATATATATATATATAAATTAACTTAAATAAAAGCTTAAATGATTTTTGCTTTCCATCCTCAATCAAAAGAAGCTAAATCCAATTAGGTCTTCAAAAACAACATTTATTCTCTCTTCTAAATTAGTTAAGTTTCCGCATGAATCTTTGCTAAACGTGAACATCCTTAGGTATGCTTCTTTTAAATCTAACTACGCCTCTGCTCATCCTTCATAGTTCAAAAGCAGTATAAAGAAGTTAGAGAAAGTGATATTGTACTTGATTCTATAGTAACTAGCAATTAATCAATATATACCAAGGTTCAGTATCAACAATATAAAGAAGGTGAGAAAAAGGCCCACGAGAGATTTAACTCTATCTGAACCATGGTTTAAAAACCTAGAATCGGAGTCGGAATCGGTCCTAACTGATTCTCGAGTCGGATCAGCCGATCCGGACCGATTCCGAGTTGACTCGGCCGATCCGGTGCAAAAAAAAAAAACTTTCAAATCATTTCAAATTCAAATTTTGAAAAAAATCAAAATATTTTATATATTTCAAACCGATTCCCAAGTTGGATTGGCCGATTCCTGAGTTGGATCGATTGAGTCAAAACAAACCCTGATTTGACCCTAAAAATCGAATCAATCGATTTCGAGTTGGATCGGCCGATCTGACTCGGAATTGGCCGAGTTTTAAAACCATGATCTGAACTGATTGTCCATACAGAATCACCTTGTTACATACAAGACCCTAGTTAATGTTAAATTACAAGCTATTTCTGAAACAAAAAAGGCTAGGGAATTATGTCCCCAAAGGGTAATGCTTAAGCCTCGGAGACCGGACAAAATTGAAATTTTAATTTTACAATGACTATATAACAAATAACTAAATATCTGGAAGCAAAATATGACGAAGGATTAGTATGTTGAACCTCATAACCATGTCAACACATGTTCGGAATATTTAGAGGGAACCCAATGTCAAATAACTTACACTCTAAAAGCACGCAGGGATTC
>JAOXJP010102831.1:0-14337 GCA_025762735.1 Platanus orientalis | reverse complement strand
TCCCTACTAGAAACATCTAAAACTATATTTGAACCTTCTAACTTCACTTTCCCATGGTGATCAACCCTAAAGCATGAATATCAACTAAATAGAATAAAATAAACTTCCTACCAGCATGACCAAATCATTATATACAACAACATTTTGTAAAAATAAACAAGAAGAAAAATAAAATAAATAGTGTGCTTGAATTACATGACAACATCAGGAAAAGAAGAAAAGAAAAGGGTGAGGAGACTTACCTCCTCACGTGTTGCACACTCCAATCAAGGCTTTTCTTCTTGTATCATTCAACAGGTTGTTGTTCGTCTTCCTCTAAAGAACCACGTTGGGCTCCCCTTTCTCTGGTCTAGGGTTTTCAAACGAGCAAGGTTGAGAGGGGTGTACCCAAATCAGCCCCCTGGTGATCGTTCTTGATCCCCCTACTCTAAGGTTTTTTTTCTCAAAACTCCTTCCTCTTTTTGGAGGTCATTGGGGGGTTTTTATAGATGGGAGAAACAAAGCTTAGGTAGAGAGAGAAAATTAGGGATGTAGGATTTTGGGTGTTCTACACGAAAAGGGAATGGTGGAAGAGATGGGGTTGGGTCTGTAGGGCATGGAGAAGGGAGAGGGGTAGGGAACGGTAGGTGATCAAAGAAGTGAGGGAGTGGGAGTGTTGTCCAAGGCATGGGATTAGGGGGGAGATGGTTATGGTTATGGCTTTGCAGGGAGGTGTGGAAGGAATGATGGGGCAAGTAGAGCATGCAGAGGACAGGAGAGGGGGTTTGTCCGGCAAGGAGTCAGAAGGGAAGGCATGGAGGGTTTGTCGTAACAGAGAGGATGAGAGGGGAGTTGAGAGAAAAAGAGAAAGGGGCGTGGGGGTTTTGTCGAATAGGGAAGAAGAGCATAGAGAGGTTGCATGAGGGAGAGAGGGAGATCAGAAAAGGGAGAGAGGGTGCAAGGGGGAGCAATAGAGACAGAGATAGAAGAAGGTTTCTCTCCTCTGCTGCACATGGGATGGCCAATAGGGAGAGAGATAAGAAGAGGTGAGAGGAGAGAATATGGGAAGAGAGAGGGTACAGCAGGGAGAGATGGTTGCCAGGGGGAAAGACGGTCGCCGAAGAGAGCGGGGAGAGAGAGAGAAGAGGGGGAGGTAGCAACAAAAAAAATGAGGAAAAGGAAAAGGAAAGGAAGAAAAAAAGAAAAAGGAAAAATGAAAAAGAAAAGAAAAGAAAAGGAAGAGAAGAAAAGGAAAAGGAACAAAAAGAAAAAGAGAAAAGAGAAAGAAAAGAAAAGGAAAAAATGAGGAAAGAAAAAAAAAGAGAAAAATAATAATAAAAATAAAAATAAAAGCAACACCAAATTTAAATACCATCCCATGTCAGCTTATGATGTGGGGACACTAGGGGACAAACAAATTGGGTGTAGCATATCCTTAAAATAATATAAATAAAAGAGATGAAAATTTAAAAAAAAAAAAAGAAATAGTAATAGTAATGATAAACCATAATTATTATTTTTTAGAAAATTGGGTGTAAAAGTACACAAATAGTATTTTTTATATATTTGGTAATAATTTGAAAAAACAAAATACTATTTTTCATACAAGAAAATTGATAAATGGATCAAATAAAGGGGCGGGTGGATAGGGGTTGGCTTTGATCAGTTGAAGTTGGCTAGATTACGAAAAGAGGTTTGATATTGCATGGCCCGTCTAATGACCTGAAGAGAAGTGCCGGAACTGGGAGTCCCGCCAAAATTAGGTGCTTACAGTGCCCTATCTACTTCATCTTTTGCCCAATGCGACTTGTTTCATAACCACCTATCATGCTGTCACTTAACTATACGTGTCTTCTACTGAATGGCGGATTTCAAAATATGTGCTAACAGATATTATTTGACAATTTTTTACTTGTTTTTATAGTTGTTTAAGGGTTTTTTAAGGTTTTTTTGTTTTTCTTCCCTCTTTTTTTCATTTTCGTTACTTAAGGGGAGTTGATTTGTTTTTAGTAGATATGCTTCATTGGTCTTCATTCTTCAATTTTTTTGAACCACATTTTCCTTTTAAAAGTAAAGAGCTTCGATTTTATACTTTAGTGGACTATGGCTATGTTGTTTTCGCATGCAAACAATTTACATGAAGAATCTGTTATAGTCATGTATTGTACCATTTCTATTTTAAGTAACATACTTAACACCATACTACTTCTCGAAGACACAGTGCTCACAAAAATCAAATTTTCCAATTTTCTAACCATAAACCAAATCCTACTTGTTTAACACTATCATATACCTTTCACTCATATGGCATATCCTTATATTCCATCGATGGGTAATGTCACACCCCAAAACCCGCATGCAGAGATTGGGGTAATAATGCAGAAGCACATGTGCGCGGTGTCATAGGTCTCAGAGTGTGACATTACCATTTCATTGCGGAAGGGGTTTCTTACTTAACTTACTTATTTGCAGCGTATATATTTTTTTTTCATTTCTTTTATCTCAATTACTTAACCTCAATTATCAACACATTGTAGCGGAAGCATAACCATAAAGTAATATTCATTTAACAATTGCAACGAAAAATATCATCATGCATTCTAAACTATGCAGCTGAAAGTATAACTAACGTCCATACTGAACTACATTCTCCAAAATAAGCAATATCATCATATGGGGCTTCCAAACATGCCAATAACAAAACAATCTCCAATAAAACCACAAATGTCTCATATAAGTCATAACTCCATAATCCCTGTGTCATATATAAAGTGTGCTAGAAATAAAATGAAGAGAAAGAAAGTAAATAAAATCGTCTTCTCATCCCATGAACCATCTTACAAAACTGAACCTACTAAGGATCCTGTACTACAGGGCGCCATCTGAAAGGGGGTTAAAAACATGTGTAAGTTGTAAAGCTCGTGAGAGAACATACATAATGTCCCATAGAATAAATCGAACGTCACGAGTGCAGAATGATACCAAATTGGAACAGATGAACGTATAAAAGTCGACTAACTACAACACTTATTAGAATCTAATAAGGGTGCAGAAGTAATAAGTCAAATCAACAAGTGTCTATAATTGAAATCAATAAAGTGTGGCTCATAAGGAAAGTGCAACATGTAATGTAGATTCCTGCTTTAAAAATACTCATAAATAAATAGGTTGTGGCACCTCTCAAATAAGTTTTCTTAGCTAATAGATATCAAAACTGATGCATGCTCATGGAAGCCTAATACAGTTCTCAACTCATATAACCCATGAAGGGTTTCTACTAAAACACACCTCATATCAAAACAACTCAACCCATGTAGAATTTCTGAACCAAATCTCATCAAAACACCTCATAACAAATCCAACGGATTAGCCCACATAGGGCTTCTAACAAAACTGAAATCATGTAACCCATGTAGGGTCTCTACAAAATGGAAATCTTGAATGACCCATGTAAGGTTCCTAACAAAACTGAAATCTCGAACAGAAATTGTGGGCAACTAGTGCCGTCTTCACCTATTAATGGCACCCAGTGATTAGGTCTAGAAATTGGGTCATAGGACCAATATAGCCCGTAAAAATCCCCCAAGGCATTAAGGGTTAGCCTGCAAAAATCCCCTAGGGCATCAAGGGTTGTGGACAACTAGTGTCGTCTTCACCTATTAATGTGACCTAGTGATTGGTTACCTGAACTAAAATGAGTCAATAGACCAATATAGCCCGTAAAAACCCCTAGGGCATCAAAGGTTAGCCCACAAAAATCCCCCATAGCATCAAGGGTTAGCCCGTAAAAATCCTCAAGACATCAATGGTTGGTGAGAAACTAGTGTTGTCTTCACTTATTAATGTCACCTAGTGATTGGGTCCAAAACAAATCCTCGGAATTGGAACAATACTTTAAAATCAATGTATATATAGAGTAATATGTAATTGCATAAAGATACAATGCAAGAAAAATCCAGGTAACAAAACTCAAAAATGAGACCGTGTAAAGACTATACTTAAAACCAAATGGAAAGTAGTAGCTCATACTCACACCAAAACCAAATGCTCGAAAATTCCTTTTCTAACTTTCTAAAACCAATGATAGTATAAAAGTCTCAAACAATTCATGCATGTGGATGCAAGGATATTAATATGGAGTTCATCAAATCAATGTGTAAGTGGATATAATCAAGTGGAAAGCATAATAATAGCATCAATGAGAAACTAGCATACAAGATAGTATAAGCAATAGAGCTCGGAGTCAATTAAAGTAAGTAAAGATTACCAACTTGAAATGATGATATGGATAGGAAACTCATCTATGGGGAAATCAAGGCAAATATCAAGCATAAGGAGTAGAAATCATTTTTTCCCTTTTTACTTTCATACAGATTCAACATTCTTACATTTAATCATAAAGAGAAGCTTAGGATTTCAATGAATTCATGATAGTAGCAAAGTAGAAGAATTAAATCTTAACTAATACATACACAAATCGGATTAGATTTAACCATTTACAAATGGAATCCAGAATTTCATGTAATCAAGTTTTCACTCCATAGAATAGTTAGAATCATCAAACTCACATAGATTTAGCAATAAGTAATGAAAATTTGTCATCTCACTTAAAATGGCAACAAAAAATAGAGGAAAGTGCAAAAAAATAGTAAGAGTAGAGCAATAAACTTGAAAACTCACTAATCCTCTATGGATTTAGTGTTTGGATGAAGGAAACTTACCAAACTTTCACCACAAGGCAACCAAAATGAAGAGAAATTGAAATCTCATCCAAACCAAGGATTTTCAATTAATAAAACGATAAGAATTCAAAAGAGTAGCATATCTTGTGTGAAAACTCACAAAGATCCCATAGATCTTCAAATCAAATGTGAACTCACCAAAACTCTATAGATTAGTAATCAAGTGATGAAGAAACTAGAATACCAGCCAAATAGATAAATAACCATGAAGAAACAATAGAAGAAACAAAGGGAGTAACACATCATGTATGTAAACTCACATAATCTCATGGATTTGCAAATCAAGTGATGAAATTTTGCAGAACCTAAAAAACTTCACCATCAAGTGATATGGAAATCAAAATACTAATCAAAACAAGGGATAATCATGAAGAAATTTGTAGGAAAACAAAAGAGTAGAACACCAAGTATGTAAACTCACTAAAATCTCATAGATCTTCAAATCAAATGATGTGAACTCACCAAAACTTCATAGATTAACAATCAAATGGTAAAGAAACTAAAATACCAATTATATTGAAGAATAGCCATGAAGAAAATGGTAGGAAATCAAAGGGAGTAGCACGTCATGTATGAAAACTCACTATTTTTGCCTTATTACTTGTTCAAGCTCTCTAACCCCCCAAAACCTCCTTCCCTTTGCTCCTATCCTCTGTAAAATAATATAGAAAGAGTGTTAACTAGGTATAAAATGAAAATCTATGAAGAAAATGAGCTAAACTAGTGGATTTCCAAAGTTGGGAGTGAAACTTACCCAATTTGAGGAATAACTCCCACAATTAGCTCTCAAATCCTCTAAACCTCTCTAATTCTTTCCCTTTGGTTGTAAATGAGGTCATTAGGGTTTATTTATCTTATTTATAGGATTTTTGGTCAAATTGGGGGTTCTCATACTCTCCAAAATAAAATAAAAAATTAATGTTTTCTCAAAAAATTATATTTTGGGTCATTTGGATCGATCCAATACTATTCATACACTTTTCTGAGACTAGAGAGGTTCATACACTTTTCTGAGACCAGAGAGGTCCCAGTTCAATCTTGAATCAATCCAAAACAGAGTTTTATGATTTTTATCCCTTCTCACGAAAATGCTCATAACTTTCTCTATATAACTCAAAATCAATATCCATTTGTTGGGTTGAAAACTAGACTTAAATATCTTTCTAACAAGGTATGGTTCATGCCCTAAATCACTTGGGATTGGTATCAGTGGGCCCAGAAAGTTACCCCAAATACATAAGCCTGTCAGCTCAAACACCTCGTGATAAAATAAACATAACTTCTTCTAGGAAACTTGTAATTTCACACCGTTTATTTTTATAGAAAGTAGATTCCTAGATATTTCCATCAAGGTATGACATGACTCCCAGTTATCTCAAGATTTGTGCTAGTGGACCCGTAAAAGTACCATAAATGTAAAGTTGGGATAACTTTCGAACTTGACAGGTTCGAGGCCCAACTTGGGTCTTACACTTCTAACTTGGTCCAATGAGTTCCTAAACCACTATATGGTCTATTTAAACATGTGAAATGACAATTTTACTCTTATGGGGATAAAATTACAGTTATTCTTTTTTTATACAAAGCGGGTCATTACAGGTAGTGTCAGTAAATGAATTAATTGATGATGAAACCGCAACCGCACCTGAAATTGTGCTTCCCTAAAGCATATAAAGATTATCATTCATTTGTCATCTTACCACCACCAAATCACCTTTTGTCACCCTTATAACTCCATCTTCAGTGGTACACCTACAACCGTTGGATTCAAGAGCACCCAAATAAATCAGGTTCTTCTTCAATTTTGGTACATGTTAAATATCAATTAAGGTCCTAACTATCTGATCATGCATCCTAATTCGAACTGCTCCAATCACCACAATCTTATAAGGCATATTATTTACCATCAAAATGTATCGGCATTCACCACCTTATAGGTTGGAAACCAATCTTAGTTTAGGCGCATATAATAAGAGCAACTTGAGTCAGGAATCCACTCTTCATTTATACATACATTATAATGAGTCACTAACAAGACATTTTCAAAATAATCAAAATTTTTTTTTTTTTTTTGCAACACTGGAAGCTTCATTCTCCTTTTTTTCTCTTTGAGCTTTGAACAGTCTCGCCTAAAGTGCCCTACCTTGTGACAATAATGACACTTGTCATTTTTCGATCTAGACATCAATCTAGATTGACCTTTGTCACCTGAACCATTTTCTTTCATTCTTCCTCTTGCAAATAGGCCTTCAACCTGAGCCTCACCCTCTTCTGTAGACACGTTCTTCCTTAACTCCCTAAAATGCAATGATGCCTTAACATCCTCCATATAAACGGTATCATTTTCATAGAGTAAGGTAACAACGAAGTTTTTATATGATGAAGATAAATAGTACAAAACAATGATAGCTTGATCATCATCATCAATCTTAATATCAATATTTTTCAAATCCATAATGATTTTACTGAATTCATCAAGATGGACTTTCAAAGACATGACTTCTCTCATCCTCAATGTATAAAGGTGTTGTTTCAAAAACAACATGTTTGTGGTAGACTTGGTCATGTATAAACTCTCCAACTTAAGCCACAACCCAATTGTAGACACTTCATCTATAACCTCTCGCAACACCCCATCAGTCAAGTACAACTAAATCACGTTGAGTGTCTTGATGTCAAGTTCTTTTTTATCGTCTTACAACATTATAACATCATTGCAGTAAGTTTTTCTTTTCCCACCAAAGCTTTGGATAGTCCATGTTGAACCAACAGCGTACACATCTTCATGCGTCATAGACTGAAGTTGTCTTACGCATTGAATTTATCTACTTTGTATTTTGTAGTCATGTTGAAGAAAAAAAAAAACAATCGATTAACTTAGGGCTCTGATACCAATTTGTTGTATGGAATACCTAGATTTGGAGTCGTTTGCAAGAAATTATAAGAAATAAAACAATAATCCCACAAAGAACAAAATGATTTACGTGGTTCAGCTTGAAGCCTATGTCCGCGAGCGAAAATGGTAAGAGAATTTTCACTATGATAGAAATAGAGATTACAATGACTAGTACAGTGGCACAAAACCCAAGAAACCCAAAATACAAAACTCCAAAACCCTATTCTCCCCGGGTTGGGTCAAACCCCAAATCGGGTCCTAGTTTTTCTCCGAATCATCATCCAGGTTACATCTCGGGTTGAATTCTATACACTAACACAACATGTAGAGTTGTCAACGAGCCAAGCTAGCTCGACTCAGCTCATTAAGAACCAAGCCTGAACCTTGTTTTAAGCTCAACGAGCCAAGCCTGAGCCCGGATTTGAGCTTGTTTCATTAACGAGCCTGAGCAGAGCTTCACTAAGCGCAGCTCGCTAAAAGCTTATTGGCTCAATAAGAGCTCAATTAAATATTTAAAAAATAAATATAAATTTTATATAGATATACATATTTCTTTTATATATTATATATCTTGTAAAAAAGCAATATTGAAACAAGACAAATTAGGCTAATGACCATTAAGGATTTTGGGCCTCCTTTTTTTGGCTGCCGAACCCAAGCTTTGCCTTCATGTGACAAGCCTGATCTGAGCTGTTCAGCTCAGCTCATTGACACCCCTACCAACAGGTATCCATTAGCACACGCTATTTTTGGGTAAGGGCCAATGTAGCTCGGGCA
This sequence comes from Platanus orientalis, assembly GCA_025762735.1. NCBI lineage: Eukaryota > Viridiplantae > Streptophyta > Magnoliopsida > Proteales > Platanaceae > Platanus > Platanus orientalis. Next base: position 5,943 of record JAOXJP010102831.1, on the reverse strand, counting down.
AGGTCTGCAATGAATCAGACTTATGTGGTAAACTTTGGTTCGTGACTACGGAACTAGATTTTGATGGCAAATGCAGGGCCACAGAGCAGTAAGCTGTAACTCATATAGGCATGCCTTGAGCACTTGCTATAGATTTACGCTCTCTATGATTCAAACTCAGGAAATGGTATGACTTGATACCAAATGTTAGGAATTGAAACCAACATTGGATTAGTGAAAAGGGAAATGATCAGCTCAAGCAAAGCACACTACTCCATTAATAAAATTAAAAAACATGGATTTTTTTGTCTTTTATGGTTTTTTAGTTCATGCAGTAGCTTGGTGTGATTGAGTTGATTTGATCATTTGTCTATGAAAAAGTGTCAAGCTATGCTCTTAAACCATTGTGATCATAACACTTCTTCGCCTCTTATCCTCTCCTAATCTAAACTTCTTTAGTCACATTCCAAACTCATTCTCCAGCGGGGTTGGTGCCTTCGAGGTGCTTTCTGATTATTGATTACGAGAGAGAGCCCTTTGACCCCTGAAGAAGGGATCTTCTTTTGCGAAAGACCCTTTCTATTGAAGCAACGTTAGCAAGAATCTTAGATTTAAGAAGACTTGAAGGGTGGATTAACCGGACTCGTATCACCTGCGACAGGTTATTTGCCCCTCCCCCCCTCCCCAAAAAAAAAGTGCATGAGCCCCACCCCGACTGTGTCTTGCCGCAAAAATTTGGCGCAAATAACTCTGTCACTGGTGATATGAACCCAGATTAACCTACGCATCAACCCTGATAGAATCAGATTACCCAAAAAAAAAAAAAAACCAATAGAATCAAATCAACTAAAAAGCAAGGGCCCACAAATACAGGCATCCAGCAACCATGCCAGCAAAAGTCTGGTACAAGAAGGATATAAGAATAATGGGATGATGTAAAGGCCAAAACTGTGGGCCAGTTGCTGACGCTAAAGGCAAACCCATCAGGAAATAAGTCAGCCTTCTTGGCCTGCGATACATGGCCCTTCCCCTATAAACGTCTTCTCAAAAAAGAGCATGAGACCCTTCTTTAACTCCCTGGAGCAGGCCAGTGATTAAGCAAGTTTATTTTGGGCTTAGATGTAGCCCATGTTGTCTGGTCCACAATAATGGTCATGTTCTCAAGGCCCATGTAGTGCTTGACTCCATAAATAAGGAATGGGCTCAATGTACATACCAATCCAAACCTCAGCCAGTTCCATTTCCTCTCCTTGCTAATATAAACCTGATATATTCATCCCTCTGTTGAAAAAAGCAAACCTTGGAGAGTATGTGATAAATTGAAGTAATTGGATGGCCCACAATGACGACCAGCGGCAATAATACATGGTGATAAAGTCACAATTTGAGAAATCCATGCAACAAATATGTGGCCTGAGGATTTGGTTAGACCACTTGAGGTCAGCCTAAGATGAGACCGATATTAGGGGCTGACACATCAGTGCCAAAAAGTGAAGCATCCCCAAAAAAGTGTAAGTTACGCTTTCGGCACTGATTTGTCGGGCCCCTAATGTCAGTCTCACCTTAGGCTCACTTTAGGGGGTCGCACCAAATCCGAGGCAAAATATATGGTAGGGAGAGAGGGAGAGAGAGAGAGAGAGAGGATCTTCTATAGTTTGATTTCCTCTACAATCGTGAACGGGCCCCTATCATAGCCACAATAAGGGTTTTGACTTGACTGAAGTTTGAAATTCAAATCTCGCAGATTAAAAAAAACAATCCACTTTTGTGGCTGTGATAAAGAGTTCAAACCATAGACATTTCTCCCTCTATTGTAGAGCATGAAAGATATCAATTTTATGATTCTCAAAGTGATGAGAACCAATCTTCTTCGTTATCAAAAGAGGGATGATGTGATCCAATATAGGATTACAAAACTCAAGAATCTAAGGAGATGAAAATCAAATAAAAAGGAGAAAAGCCTTTTCTAGGTTCTCTTCAAATATCAATCCCTTGATCATAACAACAAATCTCCTTACAATGCTATTATAACAATTATTTATGAGACTGAATAAAATCTAAATTAGATCTCAACCATCCATCTTAAACATTTTTTTAAAAAGATCTAATAATATATCCCAATTGCCCTTAATCACTTATGTAATTATTGGGCAACATTTTAATTCTTGAAATGATAGTCTTTGACAAACCAGTAGAAGTAGCTCCAGTACTCGGAATGACCTTCCCAATAAGCTATATAGATTACTCAAAATGGATAATTAGTCACAAAATTATAGCCATTGGAAACTGACTGCATCATTCTCCTCCAATTACAGAAAACGCATCCTCTAGCTTTTGTGTAAGCAATAATTCCTTTGAAAATACTTCTTCGATGACATATAATCTTGAGATGAAGTTGATACTGTAGGCCCCCTTCAAGTTCATAATTTGATCACCTACTTATTTGTGTACATTAATGATTAATCTCAAGAAAATCATATACATTGTTTAGCCTGAAGCGCTAAGGTTTCAACAAAGACTGTAAAATGATATAAATGTATTTCACTTCAGAATGTTGATTAGGTGGTTTGTTTAGATCATTGATTGAATCTGATACCAAACCAACATGATCAAATATAATATTATGAAACTTGAGAATCCAGAGGAAGAAGATTGAATCATAAGAGAGATATGATAAATATGATAATGATACCTTTAGAAGGGAGGCATCTCAATCAGTATTAGCAGGTCTTTTATTGAAGAGAGAGCTCTTTCTAGTTGTTCTCCATACCAACCTCCTTAAAATGACCCCCCCCCCGGTGTTCGGGTGGTCGAGGCATCATCCTTCCTTTGTGGAGGTCATGGGGTCGAATCCCCAGGGTTGCATTTGCAGTTTGTGTGGGTCATAGTATGGGGTGGTAGGGGTTTGTGGGCCCGTGTGGCCTGATTGTCAAAGTTAAATGTAAGAGTAATGTACCAGTAGAAATTTATTAAAAAAAAAAAAAAAAAACATTAAGAAAACTATATAGATGTCAACACCCATCTTAGATAACTTAAAATTACTTGATGATATCCAAATTATCCTTAATCCCATCGCTAATCTTTAAGCCACTTTTTAAAAGCTAAAATGATGAAATCTTGAAAAACTAGTAGAAATAGCCGTGGTAGGTCTCGAAAAAACCTTTACAAGAAGGTATAGTCCAAAATGGATGATCAATTATGGCCATCCAAAATTGACTACATCACAAAGGCAATGGAATATCTCCCCTAAACACGGGGAGGGTTGACAAGTCAGGTCAATAATCCTAGATTTATACAACCCTAAGGGAGGTGTGGCTGGAAATTGTTTGTACCGAATGTCCACCCTGGTAGTGGAATTTTGGCTGTATAATAATAATAATAATAACTCTAGAAATTGTTCGGGGTCGAGATCCAAGGCATGGGATTTGTGTGAAATAATTCAAGAAGTAGAACTTAAAAGCTAAAAAAAATGTAACAAAAAAAGCTACAATATGTAGGTATATGAATGGATAAAAAACAAACACATAATGTAGTTGGAGCATCTAGCCCAGCCCATAACCCATCTAGGCAGGCCTTGGTCAATCCAAGGCCCACGATGAGCCTAACAAGTACTACCAAAGCCTGGTATATTCATATAAATGCACCCCAAGACATGGACATGAGCTCATTTCTACGTATTTCTTTATATTAATGTTATTTTAAGTCATATATTTATATGTAATGTACAAAATTATATAAATCATAATGGGTCAAGCGAGGCAAAGTTGTTAGGCCTGTCCAGTTTACTTTACGCCCAGGCCCTGCTCTTTGTGCCAGAAGATGGACCCTAAGCCCAACCCCGTAGTTAGCCGGGTCCAACAGCCCATTAGTCTAGCATCGCCCATTAACCATCCTAACTTTACAGTCTCAACTTTGTTAGTTCAAACCATGGTGAAAAAATTAAAAGCACATATGTGCTCCATTTGGGCCAAACTCGGGAGCTTCTAACAGCACCTCCAAACGTGCTCTCCACACCCCCTTTTAAAAATTTTCAAAATTCCAATCAATACCCATGTTTAAAATTACCCTTCTAACCCTTCTCTCCACACTCATCCCCTCTCTCCCTCTCCAACCAACTCCGGCAACCCCAGTGGCAGCGGCAACGGCAATGGCCACCTCCTCCTCCTTCATCTTCCTCTTCCTCTTCCTCTTTCATTTTTCATTTTTTTTCCCCTCTTCGGAACGCCTTGTTCGGACCTACAAGTGGTCTGAATTGGACCTGTAGGGGGAGGGAGAGGGAGAGAGAGGTGTAGGAGAGAGAGATGCCTGAGAGAGAGAGAGAGAGAGAGAGAGAGAGAGAGAGAAAAAAGGGAGGAGTGTTTTGGGTAGGGGAAGGGGTGTGATGAAAAAAAAGGGGTGGTAAGATGGGGGTGTGGAGAACACTTTTGGATGTGCTATTAGAAGCTCCCGCCAAACTCATTCACAGGGGTGTAAAGAATGGTTTCAGGATTGGTTTTGCCACCGGTGTGCCCAAACTCTACTGGTAATTTGGCCAAACCCAACTCCATCATGTTGGAGCCATCAAGATACTAAGATATGTTGGGTAATTGGTGCCCTCTAGCACATCCTTCTTTTGGGCAAGGGCCAATATAGCCCGGGCCAGGTCCCTATTGAATCAGGCTTAGGTGGTAAACTCTGGTTCATGTCCATGATACTAGATTTTGATAGCAATTGCATTGTTGGGACCTAGATCAGTTAGCCTTTCGAGCCAAGTCCAATTTACATGTTCAACTTAGCCTAGGTTCAACCCAAACCAATTTTTAGGCCGCTTTAGGCTAGCATTTTCTATCATTGGGGGCTGAATCTTCCCAAGTCAACATATTAGGTTCACTTCAAACTTGGGTTGGGTTGGGTTATGGATTGACTATGTTGTGCATAAGTCTAGATATGGATCGTACATAACAAATAATAGAAGAAAAAATTAATGCAAACAACAAACACACACCAAGCACAAGATGTTTAACGTGGTTCAGCTTAAAACCTACATCCACAGGCGAAAATGGCTAGCAAACTTTCACTATGAACAAACAAGAGATTACAATAACTTTTCGGCTGCCTTCTCTACCCAAACCCTATTTCCCAGGTTTAAGAGAGAAAAATCCCAAAAACATATCCCACAAAACCTTATTCCTTAAAGATACATTTTATACCCAAAATAAGCAAACTAATCAAAACGAAAGGAAGCAATTCCGTTTGAAATCACGACACGGCTCTCGGCTGAGAGCCGTATCAATTAAAGACACTATCTTAGCAAATCTCCACCTCGGCTTTAATTTAACCAAGACTACAGAGCACATAAAACTCTACTCCCATCTTCTCTACACAACCTTGAAGAGTAACTCTAGATATTGCGAACACCTGTATCTTTGACAAGACACAGAACCTGTGACATGTGCACCACACTCCACCTTAGTTCACATTCCAAAACCACCTGGAGAAAACCTACACTTGTCCTTCTTAGTGAACTCTGTGTTATATATACCTAGAACGCATCTCTACCTCGAACCTAGATCGCATCTTGTCTACTATCACTATGTGGGCCTCAGTTTTTGCATGACGGGTGGGCCTCTTAGAAAAGTGGTCTACTCATCATGGGTCTAACCCACGATAATAGGAGTCGTCACCAACCATTTTTAAGATGTGACTAGATATCTATGTTTGAAAAACAAAATAATTTTATTTTAAAATTATTTTGAAATGTCTGACTTCATTTCAAACTGGTCGATTTAGGGATTCAGAGTAAGCGGTTCAGTTATGGACCAGGGAAGGTGTTAGGCACCCTGGTCCATCGGCATATGCAGTTACCTGCTTAAACCGGTTCAAATTAGGGTCGAGATTCCATTTATGTTGTATGCATTTGTGTGTTCTATTTTTTAAAATGTGTCATGTATGTGTAAGTCAGTTACCCTACTAACTATTGTATGT
>JAOXJP010102820.1:0-14337 GCA_025762735.1 Platanus orientalis | reverse complement strand
GTTAGTAAATTAAACAATCCTCGTGGGTTCGACACTCAACTCTTACACTTTATTACTTGAGCGATTCATATACTTGCAATTTATCACATCAACAAGCCCAAACATGAAGATCTTCAGTGCATTTGAATCATTCATGCACTACAAGGCCAGATGTGCCAAAATTCGCACCTAATTTGTTAGTTTTATGTCACAACCCCACGTGCATTACATTGTACCATTTTAAGGAGATGTGTTGCTTAATCCCCCAAACGCATAGCTCGGTTCTCTCTTGACGAGTTTTTCACCATAATCCCACACATGCCTTTTTTGGCACCTAATTTAAGAGTTTTGCAACACTAGCCCCACACATGCATAAGTTTTGGCCATTTGCAGAAGTTGTGCACCACAAGCCCACACTTGCATAACTTTGTTACATTTTAGGGGTTCCACGCTAATACTCCACACGTGCATGATTTTGGACCATTTATAGTGGATGTTCACGACAATCCCTCGTGTGCAGAATTTCTAATATGAAATATGAGTTATGAACCACAAGGCAAATGTGCGTGACTTTGTCCCTCATTTAGGAGTTGTACAACACAAGCCCGCACGTACGTAACATCTTAGCTTTATCTCAAAAAGAACCACCATAATCCCACATGTGTGTGGCATCATAACATTTTTTGGAGTTGTGTACCACAAGCCCAATCGTGCGTTACATTGTATCATTTTAAAGAGTTTTGTTGCTTAATCCCACACACGCATAGCTTGGTTCTCTCTTGATGAGTTTTTCACCACAATCCCACACGTGCTTTGTTTCATACCTAATTTAAGTGTTTTGCAACACTAGCCCCACACATGTATAAGTTTTGCCCATTTACAGTAGTAGTGCTCCACAAGCCTACACCAGCATAACTTTGTCACATTTTAGGGATTACACACTAACACTCCACACATGCATAATTTCAGACCATTTATAGTGGATGTTCGCTCCCATCTCCCGTGTGCATAATTTCTAACCTTAAATAGGAGTTATGAACCACTAGGCAAATGCACATAACTTTGTCCCTTATTTAGGAGTTCTGCAACACAAGCCAACACGTACGTAACGTCTTACCTTTATCACAAAATGAAGCAACATAATCCCACATGTGTGTGACATCGTTACAGTTTTTGGAGTGGTGCACCATAAGACCAAACGTCCAGATCTTTTGTGCATTTGAATCATTCATGCACTACAAGGCTAGATGTGCCAAAATTTACACATAATTTGTTAGTTTTAGGCAATAAGCCCCACGTGCGTTACATTATACCATTTTGAGGAGTTGTGTTGCTTAATCGCACACACGCATAGCTTGGTTCTCTCTTAAGCAGTTTTTCACCACAACCCACATGCGCCAACTTTCGTACCAAATTTCAGAATTTTACAACACTAGCCCCACACATGCATATCATTTTCCCACTTATAGAAGTTGTGCACAAGAAGCCCCCACCTACACAACTTTGTCACATTTTAGGGGTTACACGCTAAAACCCCACACGTGCATGATTTCGGACCATTTATAGTGGATGTTCACCACAATCGCCCGTGTGTAAAATTTTTAACCTTAAATAGGAGTGATGAACCACAAGGCAGATGTTCGTGACTTTGTCCCTCATTTAGGAGTTCTGCAACACAGGCCAACACATACGTAACGTCTTACCTTTATCTCAAACTGAAGCAACATAATACCACACGTGTGTTTTTCAGATCTTTTGTGCATTTTTTATCATTCGTGCACTACATGGCCAGATGTGCCAAAATTGGCGCCTAATTTTTATAGTTTTATGCCACAAGCCCCACTGCATTACATTGTACCATTTTGAGGAGTTGTGTCGCTTAATACAACACACACAGTGCTTGGTTCTCTCTTGTTGAGTTTTTCACCACAATCCCACACGTGCCAACTTTCAGACCTATATTCAGAGTTTGGCAACACTAGCCCCACACATGCATAAGTTTTGTGCATTTACGGAAGTTGTGCACCATAAACCCACTCCTACATAACTTTGTCACATTTTAGGTGTTGCAGGCTAATACTCCAGACGTGCATGATTTCGGACCATTTGTAGTGGATGTTCACGACAATCCCTCGTGTGCATAATTTCTAACATTAAATAGGAGTGATGAACCACCAGGTAAATGTGTGTAACTTTGTCCCTCGTTTAGGAGTTCTGCAACACAAGCCAACACATACTTAACGTTTTACCTTTATCTCAATATGAAGCAACATAATACGACACGTGTGAGACATCGTAACATTTTTTGGAGTGGTGCACCATAGGCCCAAACGTGCAGTTCTTTTGTGCATTTGAATCATTCGTGCACTGCAAGGCCAGAGGTGCCAAAATTTGAACCTAATTTGTTAGTCTTTTGCCACAAGCCCCACGTGTGTTACATTATGCCATTTTCAGGAGTTGTGTTGCTGAATTCCACACACGCATAGCTTGGTTCTCTCTTGAAGAGTTTGGCACCACAATCCCGCACGTGCCTTCTTTGGTACCTAATTTAAGAGTTTTGCAACACTAGCCCACACATGCATAAGTTTTGCGCATTTACAGAAGTTGTGCACCACAAGCCCACACCTGCACAGCTTTGTCACATTTTAGGGCTTACATGCTAATACCCTACACGTGCTTGATTTCGGACCATTTATAGTGGATATTCACGACAATCCCGCGTGTGCATAATTTCTAACCTTAAGTAGGAGTTATGAACCACAAGGCAAATGTGCGTGACATTGTCCTTCATTTAGGAGTTCTACAACACAAGCCCACACGTACATAAAGTCTTAGCTTTATCTCCAAAGGAAGCACCATAATCCTACACGTGTGTGGCATCATAACATTTTTTGGAGTTGTGTACCACAAGCCCAATCGTGTGTTAGATTGTACCATTTTGAGGAGTTGTGTTGCTTAATCCCACACACACATAGCTTGGTTCACTCTTGAGGAGTTTTTCAACACAATCCCACATGTGCCTTGTTTCATACCAAATTTAAGAGTTTTGCTTCACTAGCCCCACACATGCATAAATTTTGCCCATTTAATGAAGTATTGCTCCACATGCCCACAACTGCATAACTTTGTCACATTTTTGGGATTACATGCTAGTACTCCACACGTGCATAATTTCAGATCATATATAGTGGATGTTCACCCCCATCCCCCTTGTGCATAATTTCTAACCTTAAGTAGGAGTTATGAACCACCAGGCAAATGTGCATTACTTTATCCCTTATTTAGGAGTTCTGCAACACAAGCCAACACGTACGTAACGTCCTACCTTTATCTCAAAATGAAGCAACATAATCCCACATGTGTGTGACATCGTTACAGTTTTTGGAGTGGTGCACCACAAGCCCAAATGTCCAGATCTTTTGTGCATTTGAATCATTCATGTAGTACAAGGCCAGATGTGCCAAAATTTGCACGTAATTTGTTAGTTTCATGCAACAAGCCCCACGTGCATTACATTATACCATTTTGAGGATTTGTGTTGCTTAATCCCATACACGTATAGCTTGGTTCTCTCTTTAGCAATTTTTCACCACAACCCACACGTGCCCACTTTCGTACCTAATTTCAGAGTTTTGCAACACTAGCCCCACACATGCTTAACTTTTGCCCACTTACAGAAGTTGTACACCAGAAGCCCACACCTGCACAACTTTGTCACATTTTAGAGGTGACACACTAAAACCCCACACGTGCAAGATTTCGGACCATTTATAGTGGATGTTCACGACAATCCCCCGTGTGCAAAATTTCTAACCTTAAATAAGAGTAATGAACCACAATCCAGATGTTCGTGACTTTGTTCCTCATTTAGGACTTCTACACAAGCCCACACTTCCGTAATGTCTCACCTTTATCTCAAAATGTAGAAACATAATCCCACACATATGTGACATTGTAACATTTTTTGGATTGGTGCACCACAAGCTCAAATGTGCAGATCTTTGGTGCATTTGAATCATTCAAGCACAACAAGGCCAGATGTGCCAAAATTTACACCTAATTTGTTAGTTTTATTCCACAAGCCCCACGTGCGTTATATTATACCATTTTTAGGAGTTGTGTTTCTTAATCCCACACACGCATAGCTTGGTTCTCTCTTAAGGAGTTTTGCACCACAGTCCCGCACGTGCCTTCTTTGGTACCTAATTTAAGACTTTTACAACACTAGCCCCTCACATGCATAAGTTTAGCCCATTTACAAAAGTTGTGCACCGCAAGCCCACACCTGCACAACATTGTCACATTTTAGGGGTTACATGCTAATACACCACACGTGCTTGATTTCGGACCATTTACAGTGGATGTTCACGACAATCCAGAGTGTGTATAATTTCTAACCTTAAATAAGAGTGATTAACCATAAGGCAAATGTGTGTGACATTGTCCCTCATTTAGGAGTTCTACAACATAAGTCCACTCGTACGTAATGTCTTAGCTTTATCTCCATAGGAAGCACCATAATCCCACACGTGTGTGGCATCATAACATTTTTTGGAGTTGTGTACCATAAGCCCAATTGTGCGTTACATTGTACCATTTTGTGGAGTTGTGTTGCTTAATCCCACAGACGAATAGCTTGGTTCTCTCTTTAGGAGTTTTTCACCACAATCCCACATGTGCCTTGTTTCATTCCAAATTTAAGAGTTTTACAACACTGGCCCCACACATGCATAAGTTTTGACCATTTGCAGAAGTTGTGCTCCACAAGTCCAGAACTGCATAACAATGTCACATTTATGGGATTTAAACGCTAATACTCCCCGGGTGCATAATTTCTATCCTTAAAGAGGAGTTATGAACCACCAGGTAAATGTGCGTAACTTTGTCCCTCATTTAGGAGTTCTTCCACACAAGCTAACACGTACGTAACGTCTTACGTTTATCTCAAAATGAAGCAACATAATACCACACGTGTGTGACATCGTAACATTTTTTGGAGTGGTGCACCACAAGCCCAAACGTGCAGACCTTCTGTGCATTTGAATCATACACGCAGTACATGGCTAGATGTGCCAAAATTTGCACCTAATTTGTTAGTTTTATACTATAAGCCCCACGTGCATTACATTATACTATTTGAAGGAGTTGTGTTGCTTAATACCACACACACAGAGCTTGGTTCTCTCTTGACGGGTTTTTCACCACAAACCCACATGTGCCAACTTTCAGACCTATTTTCAGAGTTTCCCAACACTAGCCCCACACATGCATAAACTTTACGCATTTATAAAAGCTGTGCACCACAAGCCCACACCTGCACGACATTGTAACATTCAAGGGGTTACACGCTAATACTCCACACATGCATGATTTCGGACCATTTATAGTGGATGTTCATGACAATCCCCCATGTGCATAATTTCTTACCTTAAATAGGAGTTATGAACCACCAGGTAAATGTGCCTAACTTTGTCCCTCATTTAGAAGTTCTGCAACACAATCCAACATGTACGTAACGTCTTACCTTTATCTCAAAATGAAGCAACATAATACCACACGTGTAAGACATCATAACATTTTTTGGAGTGGTGCACCACAACGCCAAACGTGCAAATCTTTTGTGCATTTGAATCATTCACGCACTATAAGGCTAGATGTGCCAAAATTTGCACCTAATTTGTTAGTTTTATGCCACAAGCCCCACGTGCGTTACATTATACCTTTTTAGGAGTTGTGTTGCTTAATCCCACACACGCATAGCTTGGTTCTGTCTTGAGGAGTTTTGCACCACAATCCCGCACGTGCCTTCTTTGGTACCTAATTTAAGAGTTTTGCAACACTAGCCCCACACATGCATAAGTTTTGCCCATTTACAGAAGTTGTGAACCACAAGCCCACACCGGCATAACTTCGTCACATTTTAGGGGTTACACGCTGTTACCCCACACGTGCTTGATTTCGGACCATTTACAGTGGCTATTCACGACAATCCCCCATGTGCATAATTTCTAACCTTAAAGAGGAGTTATGAACCACCCGGTAGATGTGCATAACTTTGTCCCTCAGTTAGGACTTCTACAACACAAGCCAACACGTAGGTAACGTCTTACCTTTATCACAAAATGAAGCAACATAATCCCACATGTGTGTGACATCGTATCATTTTTTGGAGTGGTGCACCATAGGACCAAACGTGTAGATATTCGGTGCATTTGAATCATTCATGCACTACAAGGTCAGATGTTCCAAAATTCGCACCTAATTTGTTAGTTTAATGCCACTAGCCCCACGAGCGTTACATTGTACCATTTTGAGGAGTTGTGTTGCTTAATCCCACGCACGCATAACTTAGTTCTCTCTTGAGGAGTTTTTCACCATAATCCCAGACATGCCAACTTTCATACCTAATTTCAGAGTTTTGCAAAACTAGCGCCACACATGCATAAGTTTTGCCCATTTACAGAAGTTGTGCTCCACAAGCCCACACCTGCACAACTTCGTCACATTTTAGGGGTTACACGCTAATACCCCACACATGCTTGATTTCGGACCATTTATAGTGGATGTTCACGACAATCCCCCGTGTGCATAACTTATAACCTTAAATAGGAGTTATGAACAACAAGGCAAATGTGCGTGACATTGTCCCTCATTTAGGAGTTCTACAACACAAGCCCACATGTACGTAACGTCGTAGCTTTATCTCCAAAGGAAGCTCCATAATGCCACACGTGTGTGGCATCATAACATTTTTTGGAGTTGTGTACCACAAGTCTAGTCGTTCGTTACATTGTACTATTTTGAGGAGTTGTGTTGCTTAATCCCACACACACATTGCTTGGTTCTCTCTTTAGGAGTTTTTCACCACAATCCCACACGTGCCTTGTTTCATACTAAAATAAAGAGTTTTGTAACACTTTGTCACATTTTTGGGATTAAACGCTAATACTCCACACGTGCATGATTTCGGACCATTTATAGTGGATGATTGGCACCATCCCCCGTGTGCATAATTTCTATCCTTAAAGAGGTGTTATGAACCACCAAGCAATTATGCGTAACTTTGTCCCTCATCTAGGAGTTCTGCAACATAAGCCAACACGTATGTAACGTCTTACCTTTATCTCAAAATGAAGCAATATAATACCACACATGTGAGACATCGTAACATTTTTTGGAGTGGTGCACCACAAGCCCAAACGTGCAGATCTTTTGTGCATTTGAATCATTCATGCACTACAAGGCCAGATGTGCCAAAATTTGCACCTAATTTGTTAGTTTTGTGCCACAAGCCCCGCATGAGTTACATTATACCATTTTGAAGAGTTGTGTTGCTTAATCCCGCACACGCACAGCTTGGTACTGTCTTAAGGAGTTTTGCACCCCAATCCCACACGCGCCTTCTTTGGTACCTAATTGAAGAGCTTTGCAACACCAGCCCCACACATGCATAAGGTTTGGCCATTTGCAGAAGTTGTGCTCCACAAGCCTACACCTGTATAACTTTGTCACATTTTAGGGATTACACGCTAATACGCCACACGCGCATGATTTCGGACCATTTATAGTGGATGTTCACCACAATCCCCCACGTGCATAATCTTAACATTAAATAGGAGTTATGGAGCATAAGGGAGATGTGCAAAACTTTGTCCCTCATTTAGGAGTTCTGCAACACAAGCCAGCACGTACATAACATTTTACCTTTATCTCAAAATGAAACAACATATTCCCACACGTGTGTGACATCATAACATTTTTTGGAGTGGTGCACCACAAGCCCAAACGTGCAGATCTTTTGTGCAGTTGAATCAGTCATGCACTACAAGCCTAGATGTGCCTAAATTCACACCTAATTTGTTAGTTTTATACCACAAGCCCCATGTGTGTCACATTATACCATGTTGAGGTGTTGTGTTGCTTAATCCCACACACGCATAGCTTGGTTCTCTCTTGAGGTGTTTTTCACCACAATCCCACAGGTGCCTTCTTTCGTACCTAATTTAAGAGTTTTGCAACACTAGCCCCACACATGCATAAGTTTTGCCCATTGGCAGAAGTTGTGCTCCATAACCCCACACTTGCGTAACTTTGTCACACTTTAGGGATTACACGCTAATACTGCATACGTGCATGATTTCAGACCATTTATAGTGGATGCTCACCACAATCCCTCATGTGCATAATTTCTAGTCTCAAATAGGAGTTATAAACCACCGGGCAGATGTGCGTAACTTTGTCCCTCTTTTAGGACTTCTGCAACTCAAGCCAACACGTACGTAACATCTTACCTTAATCTCAAAATGAAGCAACATAATCTCACATGTGTGTGACATTATAACATTATTTGGAGTGGGGTACCACAAGACTAAACGTTCAAATCTTAGGTGCATTTGAATCATTCATGCACTACAAGGCCAAATGTGCCAAAATTCGCACCTAATTTGTTATTTCTATGCCATAATCCCCACGTGCGCAACATTGTATCATTTTGAGGAGTTGTGCTGCTTAATCCCACACACACATAGCTTGGTTCTCTCTTGAGGAGTTTTTCATCACAATTTCACACGTGCTAACTTTCGTACCTAATTTCAGAGTTTTGCAACACTAGCCCCACACACGCATAAGTTTTGCCCATTTATAAATGTTGTGCACCACAAGCCCACACCTGTACAACTTTGTCACATTTTAGTGGTTACACGCTAATACACCACACGTGCATGATTTCAAACCATTTATAGTGGATGTTCATGACAATCCCTTATGTGCATAATTTCTAACCTTAAATAGGTGTTATGAACCACAAGGCAGATGTGCGTGACTTTGTCCCTCATTTAGATGTTCTGCAACACAAGCCCACACCTACGTAACGTCTTACCTTTACCTCAAACGGAAGCACCATAATCCCACACGTGTGTGACATCATAACATTTTTTGGAGTTGTGTACCATAAGCCCAAATGTGCATTACATTGTACCATTTTGTGGAGTTGTGTTGCTTAATCCCACACACTCATAGCATGGTTCTTTCTTGAGGAATTTTTCACCACAATCTCACACGTGCCGTCTTTCGTACCTAATTTAAGAGTTTTGCAACACTAGCCCCACATATGCATTTCTTTTGCCCATTTACAGAAGTTGTGCACCACAAGGCCACATCGGCACAAATTTGTCATAGTGTAGGGTTTAGATGCTAATACTCCCCACGTGCATGATTTTGGACCATTTATAGTGGATGTTCATGACAATCCCCCGTGTGCATAATTTCTAACCTTGAATAGGAGTTATGAAGCACAATGTAGATTTGCTTAACTTTGTCTCTCATTTAGGAGTTCTGCAACACAAGCCAACATGTACGTAATCTCTTACCTGTATCTCAAAATGAAGCACCTTAATCCCACACGTGTGTGACGTTGATACCTTTTTTGGATTGGTCCGTCACAAGCACAAACGTGCAGATCTTCAGTGCATTTGAATCATTCTTACACTACAATCCCAGATGTTCCAAAATTCACACCTAATTTGTTAGTTTTGCGCCACAAGCCCTACATGCATTACATTGTTCCATTTTGGGGAGATGTGCTGCTTAATCCCACATGCGCATAGCTTGGTTTTCTCTTGAGGAGTTTTTCACCACAATCCCATACGTGCATTCTTCCGTACCAAATTTAAAAGTTTTGGAACACTAGCCCCACCACACATGCAGAAGTTGTGCTCCACAAGCCCACACCTACGCAACTCTGTCACATTTTAGGGGTTACATGCTAATACTCCACATGTGCATGATTTCAGACCATTTATAGTGGATGTTCACGATAATCCCCCGTGTGCATAGTTTCTAACCTGAAATAGGAGTTATGAACCACAAGGCAAATGTGCGTGACTTTATCCCTCATTTAGGAGTTCTAGAACACAAGCCCACACGTACATAACGTCTTACCTTTATCTCAAAATGAAGCACCATAATCCCACACGTGTGGGACATCATAACACTTTTTGGAGTTGTGTACCACCAACCCAAACATGCGTCACATTATACCATTTTGAGGAGTTGTGTTGCTTAATCCCACAGAAGCATTGCTTGGATCTCTCTTGAGGAGTTTCTCACCACAATCCCTCACATGCCTTCTTTCGTACCTGATTTAAGAGTTTTGTAACACTAGCCCCACATATAAGTAAGTTTTGCCCATTCGTAGAAGTTGTGTTCCACAAGCCCACACCTGCATAACTTTGTCACATTTTTGGGATAGCACGCTAATACCCATCACGGGCTACATTTTGGACCATTTGTAGTGGATGTTCATGACAATCCCCAGTGTGCATAATTTCTAACCATAAATAGGAGTTTTGAACCTCAGGGTCAATGTGCGTGACTTTGTCCCGTATTTAGGAGTTCTGCAACACAATCCCACACATACGTAATGTCTTACCTTTATCTCAAAATGAAGCACCAGAATCCCACATGTGTGTGACATCATAACATTTTTTGGAGTTGTGTACCACAAGCCCAAACGTGCGTTACATTGTACCATTTTAAGGAGTTGTGTTGCTTAATCCCACAAACGCATTGCTTGGTTTCTCTCTTGAGGAAATTTTCACCACAATCCCACAGGTGCCTTCTTTTGTTCCTAATTTAAGAGTTTCGCAACACTAGCCCCACACATGCGTAAGTTTTGGCCATTTGTAGAAGTTGTGCTCCACAAGCCACACCAGCATAACTTTGTCCCCTTTTAGGGATTACACGCTAATACTCCACACGTTCATGATTTTGGACCATTTACAGTGGATGTTGACCACAATCCCCCGTGTCCATAATTTCTAACCTTAAATAGGATTTATGAACCACCAAGCAGATGTGCGTAACTTTGTTCATCATTTAGGACTTCTACAACACAAGGCAACACGTACGTAACGTCTTACCTTTATCTCATAACGAAGCAATATAATCCCACACGTGTGTGACATCGTAACATTTTCTAGAGCGGAGTGCCACAAGACCAAACGTCCAGATCTTCGGTGCATTTGAATCATTCATGCACAACAAGGCCAGATGTGCCAAAATTCGCACATAATTTGTTAGTTTTATGCCACAAGCCCCACGTGCATTACATTGTACCATTTTGAGGAGTTTTGTTTCTTAATCCCACACACACATAGGTTGGTACTATCTTGAGGAGTTTTTCACCACAATCCCACACGTGCTAACTTTCGTATGTAATGTCAGAGTTTTGCAACACAAGCCCCATACAAGCATAAATTTTGCCCAGTTACAGAAGTTGTGCACCACAAGCCCACACCAGCACAACTTTGTCACATTTTAGGGGTTAGATGCTAATACTCCACACGTGCATGATTTCAGACCATTTATAGTGGATGTTCACCACAATCCCCCGTGTGCAGAATTTCTAACCTGAAATAGGAGTTATGAACCAAAAGGCAGATGTGCATAACTTTGTCCCTCAATTAGGAGTTCTGCAACACAAGCCGACACGTACGTAACATCTTACCTTTATCTCAAAAAGAAGCACCATAATCCCACACGTGTGTGACATCATTACATTTTTTGGAGTTGTGTACCACATGCAGAAACGTGTAGATCTTCGGTGCATTTGAATCATTCATGCACTACAAGCCAAGATATGCCAAAATTCGAACTGAATTTGTTAGTTTTATGTCACAAGCCCGACGTGCGTTACATTGTACCATTTTGAGGAGTTTTTCACCACAATCCCACATGTGCAAACTTTCGTACCTAATTTCAGAGTTTTGCATCACTAGCCCCACACATGCATAAGTTTTACACATTTACAAAAGTTCTGCACCACAAGCCCGCAGCTGCACAACTTTGTCACATATTAGGGGTTACACGCTAATACCCAACACGTGCTTGATTTCGGACCGTTAATAGTGGATGTTCACGACAATCCCCCATTTGCATAACTTCTAACCTAAAATAGGAGTTATGTACCACAAGGCAGATGTGCATAACTTTGTCCCTCATTTAGGAGTTCTGCAACACAAGCCGACACGTACGTAACGTCTTACCGTTATCTCAAAATGATGCAACATAATCCCACACATGTGTGACATTGTAATACTTTTTGGAGCGGTGCACCACAAGTCCAAACAAACAGATCTTCGGTGCATTTGAATCATCCATGCACTACACGGCCAGATGTGCCAAAATTCACAGCTAATTTTTTAGTTTTATTCCACAAGCCCAACGTGCGTTACATTGTCCCATTTTAAGGAGTTGTGTTGCTTAATCCCACACATTCATAGCTTGGTTCTCTCTTAAGGAGTTTTTCACCACAATCCCACACATGCCAACTTTCCTACCTAATTTTAGAGTTTCGCAACACTAGCCCCACACATGCATAAGTTTTGCGTATTTACAGAAGTTGTGCACCACAAGCCAACACCTGCACAACTTTGTCACATTTTAGGGGTTATACGCCATTACCCCGCACATGCTTGATTTTGGACCATTTACAATGGATGTTCATGACAATCCCCCGTGTGCATAATTTCTAACCTCAAATAGGAGTTATGAACCATAAGGCAGATGTGCGTAACTTTGTTCCTCATTTAGGAGTTTTGCAACACAAACCCACACCTACGTCATGTCTAACCTTTATCTAAATGAAGCACCATAATCCCACACATGTGTGTCATCGTAACATCTTTTGGAGTTGTGTACTATAGGCCCAAATGTGCGTTACATTGTTCCATTTTGAAGAGTTGTCTTTCTTAATCCCACACACGCATAGCTGGGTTCTCTCTTGACGAGTTTTTTACCACAATCCCACACGTGCTTTCTTTGGTTCCTAATTTAAGAGTTTTGCAACACTAGCCCCGCACATGCATAAGTTTTGCCCATTTGCAGAAGTTGTTCTGCACAAGCCCACACTTGTGTAACTTTGCCACACTTTAGGGATTACATGCTAATACTCCACATGTGCATTATTCCGGACCATTTATAGTGGATGTTCACCACAATCCCCCTTGTGCATAATTTCTAACCTTTAATAGGAGTTATGAACCAAAAGCTAGATGTGTATAACTTTGTCCCTCATTTAGGAGTTCTGCAACACAAGCCCACACGTACGTAATGTCTTACCTTTATCTTAAAATGAAGCACCATAATCCAACACATGTGTCACATCATAACATTTTTTGGAGTTGTGTACCACAAGCCCAAACGTCCAGATCGTTGGTGCATTTGAGTCATTCATGCACTACAAGCCTAGATGTGCCAAAATTCGCACCAAATTTGTTATTTCTATGGCACAAGCCCCACGTGCATTACATTGTACCATTTTGAGGAGTTGTGTTGCTTAATCCCACACACGCATATCTTGGTTCTCTCTTGAGGATTTTTTCATTACATTCCCACACGTGCCAACTTTCATACCTAATTTCAGAGTTTTGCAACAGTAGCCCCACACATGCATAAGTTTTGCCCATTTACAGAAGTTGTGTTCCACAAGCCCACACCTGCATACCTCTGTCACATTTTAGGGATTACACGCAAATACTCCACACGTGCATGATTTCAGACCATTTATAGTGGATGTTCACCATAGTCCCCCGTGTGCATAATTTTTAACCTTAAATAGGAGTTATGAACCACTAGGCAATGTGCATAACTTTGTCCCTCATTTAGGACTTTTGCAACACAAGCCAACATGTACGTAACGTCTTACCTTTATCTCAAAATGAAGCAACATAATCCCACACATGTGTAACATCGTAACATTTTTTGGAGCGGTGCACCGCAAGACCAAATGTCCAGATCATCGGTGCATTCGAATCATTCATGCACTACAAGGCTAGATGTGCCAAAATTTGCATCTAATTTGTTAGTTTTATGCCACAAGCCCCACGTGCGTTACATTGTACCATTTTGAGGAGTTGTGTTGCTTAATCCCCACACACGCATAGCTTGGTTCTCTCTTAAGGAGTTTTTCACCACAATCCCACACATGCCAACTTTCGTACCTAATTTCAGAGTTTTGCAACACTCACCCCATACATGCATAAGTTTTACCCATATACAGAAGTTGTGCACCACAAGCCCACACCTGCACAACTTTGTCACATTTTAGGGGTTAGATGCTAATACTCCAGACGTGCATGATTTCGGACCATTTATAGTGGATGTTCACCACAATCCCCCGTGTGCATAATTTCTAAGCGTAAATAGGAGTTATGAACCACAAGGCAGATGTGCATGACTTTGTCCCTCATTTAGGAGTTCTACAACACTAGCCCATACCTTCGTAACGTCTTACCTTTATCTCAAAATGAAGCACCATAATCCCACACGTGTGTGACATCATAACATTTTTTGGAGTTG